>OY755249.1:10981849-11056161 GCA_963576725.1 Azorinus chamasolen
CGCATTGTCCGTCCTTCCGTCTGTCCGTCTGTCCGTCTGTCCGTCTGTCCGTCTGTCCGTCCGTCCGTCCGTCTGTCCGTCTGTCCGTCCGTCTGTCCTTCCGTCCGGAATTCGTGTCCGGTCTGTAACTTCTTCATCTATCAATGGATTTAAATATAACTTGCCACAAATGTTCACCAGACAGAGACGATGTGTCGCGTTCAACTCCCAGGTCCATGGGTCAAAGGTCAAGGTCACAGGGTACAATTACTTTGTCACAAATTTCGTGTCCGGTCTGTAACTTCTTCATCTATCAATGGATTTCAATATAACTTGCCACAAATGTTCACCACACAAAGACGATGTGTCGCGTTCAACTCCCAGGTCCATGGGTCAAAGGTCAAGGTCACAGGGTACAATTACTTTGTCACAAATTTCGTGTCCGGTCTGTAACTTCTTCATCTATCAATGGATTTCAATATAACTTGCCACAAATGTTCACCACACAAAGACGATGTGTCGCGTTCAACTCCCAGGTCCATGGGTCAAAGGTCAAGGTCACAGGGTACAATTACTTTGTCACAAATTTCGTGTCCGGTCTGTAACTTCTTCATCTATCAATGGATTTAAATATAACTTGCCACAAATGTTCACCACACAAAGACGTTGTGTCGCGTTCAACTCCCAGGTCCATGGGTCAAAGGTCAAGGTCACGGGGTACAATTACTTTGTCACAAATTTGTGTCCGGTCTGTAACTTCTTCATCTATCAATGGATTGCAATATAACTTGCCACAAATGTTCACCACACAAAGACGTTGTGTCGCGTTCAACTCCCAGGTCCATGGGTCAAAGGTCAAGGTCACGGGGTACAATTACTTTGTCACAAATTTGTGTCCGGTCTGTAACTTCTTCATCTATCAATGGATTGCAATATAACTTGCCACAAATGTTCACCAGACAGAAACGATGTGTCACGTTCAACTCCCTGGTCCATGGGTCAAAGGTCAAGGTCACAGGGTACAATTACTTTGTCACAAATTTCGTTTCCGGTCTGTAACTTCTTCATCTATCACTGGATTTCAATATAACTTGCCACAAATGTTCACCACACAAAGACGATGTGTCGCGTTCAACTCCCAGGTCCATGGGTCAAAGGTCAAGGTCACAGGGTACAATTACTTTGTCACAAATTTTGTGTCCGGTCTGTAACTTCTTTATGTATCAATGAATTTCAATATGATTTGGCACAAATGTTCACCACACAAAGATGATGTGTCGCTTTCAACTCCCTGGTCCATATGCCAAAGGTCAAGGTCACAGGGTACAATTACTTTGTCACAAATTTCGTGTCCGGTGTGTAACATCTTTATCTGTCAATGGATTTCAATATAACTTGGCACAGATGTTCACCAGACAAAGACGATGTGTCGCGTTCAGCTCCCTGGTCCATATGTCAAAGATCAAGGTCACAGGGTACAATTACTTGTTTATCTGTGAATGGATTTCAAAGGAACCTGGCACAAATTTTAACCACACAAAAACGATGTGTCAACTCCCTGGTCTATGGGTCAAAGGTCAAGGTCACAGGGTATAATTTTTGGGGGCATTTGTCACGTGACTGTGACATCTCTTGTTGAGTAGATTTATTCAAAGAGGATGGGTCTAAACATAGTCTATGAGGGAATGGTTTATGGTTTAAACTTGATAGTTGTGAAAAACAGGATGTTTGCTACAATCCTAACCTGTTGCAATATTTACATACTCAGGTGCGTAGCTTGAATTAAATGAATGCGTAGGCCGAATTTAACCCTTTACTCGTGAATATTCATGTAAGCTATATTGAAATCATGAATATTAATTAGATTAATTGTTATAATGATACATGTTCATGGATACAGGAACTTTTGGCAGTGGCAGAAACTGTAGAAATCATATCTTTATTATATCATCATCAAACAGAGTAGACCCTGATCTGACGTCTGATCTGGGTCTTCTCTGTTTGCAAATGCATAGAAAGCTGCACTGATGGAGTAAAGGGTTTATGCGGGCCTTGCAGCCCAAACACACGCGAGCATTATTATGTTTATAAACTTTATATGTACCATGGCAATGGACATAAATTCTGAAGGGTGGTGATCCCCCGAAAGCAAAAATTGCAACACAAAAAGAGAAAATTGCAGACTCGGTTTTATTGAGTCTGTTCATGAGCAGTAATTGAAAGTGCAACACTGCTCACGCCCCCTAGCACCGGCTTAAGCGGTATTCAATTTTCAGAACAAGAAGTACTGAAATTCATGATCTCGAAGGATCAGAAGGTTGTCATGTTTATGCCAATAAAATATCTGTTCTGTTCTGTTCAATTAAATTAATAGTTTCTGAAATTGCATTTTTGGCATTTTTTTTTTATTTTTTATTGTTTTTCAACTTTCTGGAAAAAAGTGTATGCCGCGACCCACTTGACCTATAGGAAGCCATGTCCCTGATACTTCGGATTCGTGCATGACTTTCATCCTTAGCATGATTAGGTTTTAAACCTTTCGGCGCCAAATTTCTAATTGTCGTCTGCAATCCAAGTTTGTTAAAATCAAATCATTCCGTAAAATAAGGAAATGAGATAAATAAATGCAAATTTCAAAGGAATATATAAGCACATATATAGAAATAGAGATTTAGACAAATAGTGAAGTCCCTGATCAGACGCCGTCTGATCTGGGACTGCACTATTTGTCGTGTTGTATTTGTGCGACTGTGGCGGTGAAAGGGTTAAACGAATGGATACGGATATGACAATCATTGTTACTAGACAAATCCTGGTTGTTCTTTGACACTGCTATGTTTGGTCTGGGTCTATATCATTCGTAGCGATAATTTACGACTGGTGACTGCCAATGAGTGACAATTGAATACTCTGATCAGAAGACGGTGCATCTTCACAAAATGCTTTGCTACGAAACGTTGTCCGTTTTGGTTTCTTCAAATGTCGTACGTTTTGGTTTCTTCAAACGTTGTCCACTTTGGGTTTTTGTCAAAAGTCGTCCGTTTTGGTTTCTTCAAACATTGTCAATTTTGGTTTTGGTGTATGCAAACGTCGCCAATTTTGGTTTCTTCAAACATAGTCCGTTTAGGTTTCTTCAAAAGTCGTCCATTTTCGGTTCTCCAAACGTCGTCCGTTTTGGGCCTGTTTTCTTAAAAAGTCGTCTGTTTTGGTTTCTTCAAACGTCGTCCGTTTTAGTTGCTACAAAGGCCGTCCGTTGCCCGTCTTGGTTTCTTCAAACGTTGTCCGTTTTAAATTGGTTTCTTCAAATGTTGTACGTGGTCCATTTTGGTTTCATCGTCATCCGTTGTATTTTAAACGTCGTCCGTTTTGTTTCTTCAAACGTCACCCATTCTTCAAACATAGTTCGTTTTGTTTTTGTTTCTTTAACAGTTGCCCGCTTTGGTTTCTTCAAACATGTTTTCCCTTTTTGATTTTGGTTTTTTTCAAACGTCGTCCATTCGGGTTTCTTCAAATGTTGCCCGTTGTCCGTTTTGGTGTCTTCAAACGTCGTCCATTTTAGTTTCTTCAAATGTCGACTGTTGTATATCTTGGTTTCTTCATCATCCGTTTTGGGGTTTTGAAAGTTTAACGTTGTCCGTTTTGGTTTAACTTCTTCAAACATCGTCCGTTGTAGTTTCTTTAAATGCTGTCCTTTTTTGGTTTCTTCAAATGGCGTCCATTTTGGTTTTGTTTTGTTCGAATGTCTTCCTATTTTCAAACGTCTTCCATTTCGGTTTCTTCATAAATGTATATTGATTTCGAACAAACAGGTTTTTTTTTTAACTTTTCAGATCTTGCTCTATCGGTTCACTAAGAATGCGACAATTAAAGCCGACATCGAAGCCACGTTTAGCGATTGGATGCCGGGTGGCTCCGTTCCCTACACCCCTGGGGGTCTGGCCTATCGCCTTCAATGGGGATCTCTTAGATATGCAGGTACTACATAGGCCATATAACTATTCATGTGAGAAACCATGACATTATGAATATTAATTAGACTACGTGTTATAATAACACAGACATGTTAACCAAGATAGAAACTGTAGAATCATATCTATATTATATCCTGTAAGGGACACAAGGAATAAATGAGTTAATACCACATGTAAAGGGGCGTTTCTTAATTCTGATGCATCTTTACTGTAGCCAACACCGCCCTGGCTGCGATGATGGCAGCAGATGCCGGGCTTCACTCGAAGGATTACAGATGTTGGGCTCTCAGCCAGATCAACTATGCACTCGGGGACAACCCAAACAATCACAGTTACATTGTTGGGTTCGGACAGGGCGCGCCAAAACGCCCACATCATAGATCAAGGTAAACTGCAGCTATTGAAGCTCGTCACACTATTACTTGTGACACGATTGATATACAGTTGAACATGTCTTAAAGCAGTAAAAACTCAAAAATAATGCAGAAAGCTCCAATAGGATTTTCCGTATTACTTTTGCCCCGCATTAAACAATTACCTGCTTTTAAAAAACCCTATGATCAATAAATAAATGGACAGGTAAGAAATAGCCTTACAACTATTGTATCAAAAGGGGATGTCAAAATTCGTATGTCCGCGATACTCGGTGTCTTAAAGGGGGGAAACTCTTTAAATTTGAACGTTAAAGTAATAACCTCTTACCAGAGCGTAGCCCTTGTAAGGGCGGATAACTATGTGAAGTTTGATAGGGATACCAGTACTGGTCTTAAAAGTACAAAAATGAGTCATGCAGGAAACACCACATACAGAACAAACAGTCGCCCGAACAGCAACACAAGGAAAAACTGAATGTCAAAGATTTTGAGCAGCGTCAACAACGACGGTGGCGACACCAATGATATGTCAACTCTTATTATTCGAAATAGCAATAACAAAAAGTAAAGCATTATTTCAAACTATTAAAGATACCTTTAGTTATAAGGTTATCATTTAAAGTGTATATATATAATGACATAATATGAAGCAAAACAATATACAGTACATCCCCTCTAAAGGCTGGTGGTACATTAATGCAGGATGAAGGTTACATAGAAAGCTCCCCCAGCTGCATTCGGCATTACTTTCGTCCTGCATTAAGCAGTTTTTAAAGATATACATGTTCATTAATTGTCGCATTAGAAGGGTTTTTATCGTATTAATATTTATGGTTTTGTCACAGTTCATGTCCAAACATGCCAGCCCCATGCGGGTGGGACGAACAGAAGAATCCAGGACCGAATCCCCACACCCTGTTTGGAGCCCTAGTGGGCGGACCCGGTCAGGATGATGGATACAAAGATGACAGGAATGACTATGTTAAGAACGAGGTCGCATGCGACTACAACGCCGCCTGGCAGTCTGCCATTGCCGGTGAGTTGTGATTGGTGTTTTCTGTTCCCTACTTAGTTATAACTTATGCAACGTTTCCCTGTCTGTCCGTTCGTCTGTCCGTAAAGATTTTTTTGTGTATAAGGCCATTGTTACACAGGTGGGATCGTATGTTAAAGGAGGGTCATACGTAAAAGAAGTGTCTTACATAAATCGTACTTATATATAAGGTCCATATATATGTAAAGGCAGGATCGTATACGTATACGTAGGCGTAGGATCGTAAGTAAAAACATGGTCGTATGTATTGACAGTGTCATTTGTATAGGCAGGGTCTTGATAAAGGACAAGGTCTTATGTAAGGACCGAGTATTTCGTAAGGACAGGGTCGTAGGTAAAGGGCATGGTGTTATGAAGGACATGGTATTGGGCAAGGACATGGTCGTAGGTGAACCCTGAATATACTGAACAATTCTATGTCGGCTCAAACTCTTATATGGATACAATCAAACTTATTTTCAATTCGTTCAATGTTTTTGAGAAACTGTTGTCTAATTATCAAACAACTCGAATTCCCAAATTAGGCGTTTCTTATGAGTTTCTTTGGGTCTCACCTAGATATTAATGCAGTCCATTAATTCTTTGCACGCTAAGTAATTGTTCGTCTGCAACAATTGTCGTCTGCTTCAATTCTTACGATATAATTTCTCTCATTTCTTTGCAAAACTATGGTAAATATGGCAAACAGTTTGGATCCTGATGAGACGCCGCATTATGCGGCGTCTCATCTGGATCTAAATTGTTTGCAAAGGTAATCGCAGTTTCGCCGCTAGCGTGCAAAGAGTTAATGTTTATCCGGTCGTGCCTAGCGCGACAACGATTAAACCTTTCCATGTTCTATATTTACTCTAAATTTCAATACCTACTGAATATTTATTGACAACATAGTTACATCAAGGCAGTCAAAAGGACAGCTATATCCCCCACTGCCGCCTAAATTAAGACATAACATTTGACCTTCAAATGTGAGTTTGGCCTTTAGCCGAGATGACTGCCACGTGTGTTATGAAAATCCTTCAAGGGGTTTAGAAGATATGGAGCGGGCACGAAAATATAATGGAAATAGAAGGGTAAAATATTTGACCTTCATATGTGACCTTGACCTTGAACCAGCATGGCTGCCACATGTGTTCTGCACATTGTTTTAACTTTGATAAAATTTAAAGCAAGTTTCACGAAAATCCTTCCAGGGATATGTGAGATATGGTGCGGACACGAAATATACTTGACCTTTAAATGTGACCTTGACCGTGTGCCGATATGACTGTCACATGTGTTCTGAGCATCGTCTGAGTTTAGTTAACATTTGTCTAACGTTTTATGAATATCCTTCAAAGGGTTATGGAGAGGCCATGGAAATGTAATGGAAATTCAAGGTTAAAACACTTGACATTCAAATGTGACATTGACCTTGAGCCGACATGACTGCTACGTGTGTTCTGCACAGCGTCTCAACTTCCAGGAGTATAGGAGATATGGAGCGGACACGCAATTGTTACGGACTGACAGACAAACAGACAGACGGAGAAACAGACAGACGGACGAAGGCCATTCCTTTAACCCCACTTCCTCTCCGCGGCGGGGGATTAAAATATGGAATGTGGAACACTGTAGCCGTTTTAGAAATTAAAGAAACAGATATATAAAATTCAATTGGCAAACAGAGTAGACCCTGATCAGATGGTCCGTCTGATCTGGATCTACTCTGTTTGCAGATGCGTGAAAAGGAGTTTATATGAAGGAAATGGTTAAATATGCTGCTAGCATTTGTTTCTGTAATTCTGTTTCAATAACAGGAATCATAAAAAATATCAACCCTTATTCGGCTTAACACAACCTAAGCTCGAAATTGTATCAGTAGGGTTTTTGTTTTACTGTATTTCATTTCTATGGGGACTATATGAATCCTATGAACATCGGCACATGTATATAAGTTTTCGTATTTTATCTCAGCGCGTCCAATTGAACTACAGAAATGTTGCCAAAAACCTTTAACCCTTTCCTCCATATATACGCCTTTCTATGTCTCTTTTAAAGTCACTTTATGAAACCATTGTGATAAATAGAGCATTTGCTCCTAAGGAGCAAATGCTCTATTTATCACAATGGTTTCAGAACTACAAAATTCTAAAATTGTCATTTTCTCTAGTTAATGCTCCTTTTCAGTATATTTATTAAAAAAGGTTGGATCTAAAATAGCCTATGGGCGAATGGGTTAACATCGTGTTGGAACACAATCATGTCTGCCAAAACTCCTGATCTGATGCATTTTGTTTTCTTAATTCTGATGCGTAAGAGAGTTGAGAAAATTGTTCACCGAGAGTCAAACACCTTGGATCCTGATGAGACGCCGAGTTACTCGGCGTCTCATCAGGATCCACTCTGTTTGCATAGCCGAGTCAGGTGGCGATAAGAAGTAAAAACCCTCTAATGCGACCACCAAAAAGGGGCATAACTCTGGATGCCAAAGACAGGTAGTAGCTTAATGCAGGACGAAAGTTATGCAGAAAGCTCCTACAGGAGCTTTCTGCATAACTTTCATCCTGCATTAAGCAACCATTTGCTTATAAAGACAGCTTTGATTATTTTAAGTGGTCGCATTAGAGGGATTCTATCGTTCTTTCTTTTATTTCTTTTACAGGTATCATACACTTAGCCCTAGGCCAGGAATTGCCAACAGACTGCAAATAAAATATATCTATTCAGAAAATGTGTTCAAATTTGGCATACAAGTCCATTGCCCGTATCTGTACACTGCATGTTTAACCGCTCGTGTGGCGGCCGTAACAAGTCGCTTCATTCTCGGTGTTGTTATATTTCCTGGTCCTTCGGGATCATGAGTTTCAGTGCTTCTAGTTATGAAAGATGAAAACCAATGCAAGCCGATGCTTTTTCGCTGGCAATATTGCATGTGTAAGTACCTATGTAAGCAGTTTGTCTCAAGATGAGACGCTGAGCAATTCCGTTTCTCATCGGAATCCAAACTGTTTGTTACTGTGGCAATAGTGTTCTTTAAGAAAATGGGAGAAAATTAAAACATAAACGAATATTGTAGCATACGATAATTTTTGCAGACGACAATATTTGGCAGCGAGAGAGTTAATGGTCGCCTAAGTCACGTTCACTGTATGACGTCACTGACAGAGGTCAAAATACCGTTACCTACAGATGTCAAAATAGCCAACGGTCAATGTTTAAAATTCAAAGGGAGGATGGGCTTGGTGGACTCCGCATTTCACTTTCTGTTTACAAGGGAGATAACAACAACTACCAAATTTCAATTCTGAAACATAATAATCATTTATATGTTGGACAGTTTCTAGTCACTACCATAATTAATCTAATTATTCGGACATTTATCCTGTTCATCATTTTATAGAGCTTGCTAACTTCGTTTGGCACCATTTTAAGCATTTCCCTGTTTTACAGATACATGTATATTCCAAATTTCAATACCTACTGAATATTCATGGGCAACATACTTATAGTGAAATATGGAATGTGGAACACTGTAGTCATTTTATTAAATAAATAAACACATCTATCAAATTCCATTAACAAACAGTCAGGATCCTGATCTGAGTCTACTCTGTTTGCAAATGCGTGAAAATGTGTTTATTTGAAGGAAAGGGTTACTGATCTTTAGTTAGACTGATACAGAGGCAATTGATGGTGACATTGCTCAAGTGACTCTTTCAAAAGCCAACTATCTTTTTCTGTTCTATTACCCTTAATATTGTCTTCTAAATACTTTTAATTAATTGTGGTAGTCGGCCTATCTAATATTCAGTCATTCCTAACAAGGTTTTGTTCTTTATTTCAAATACCGGTGATCTGCATGTAGCGTATATGCACATTCCTTTCTCGTTCAGCGCACAATGGATCATTCAGCTCAAAATGAACCAGTCAGCTCATGTTGAACCAGGTATCTCATGTTGAACCAGGTAGATCATGGTGAACCAGGTAGATCATGGTGAACCAGGCAGCCCATGGTGAACCAGGTAGCTCATAGTGAAACGTTTATATCATAATGAAACATTCATAGCGGACAATTCGCTCATATCTAATAATTCAGTCCAGTGCATACCATTCAGCTCATGATGAACCATTCAGTTCACACGGTACCAGCTGTGTAGCACGCCTTACTCGATGTCTCACCAGGATCTAAACTGTCTCACCAGGATCTAAACTGTTTGACACCCAAGCAATGGCCCCGAGGTTATAAAACATTTTGCTTGAGTCTGAGATCATTCTCAAGCATCTGATTGGTCAGATTCTGAGCAAGCAGATGCTTTAGAATGATCTCAGACTCAGTCTCAGAAGTTTTATAACCTTGGACCATGGAGTCTATAAACTTAAACGAGTCCACATAGCTCTAGATCAGTAGGACGGGGAATAAATTATCCCTTTACTCCATGAATATTCATGTGAGAAATTATGACATCCTGAATACTAATTAGACTAATTTTAAAATAGCATATTAACACATGAAATATTTCTAAACCCTGGAATCAGTTATATATTATTTTAAAAACAAACAGAGCAGACCCTGATCAGACGGCTAATACAGGAGCCATCTGATCTGGGTCTACTCTATTTGAAAGGGCATATATATGCGTATTTATGGATTAAAGGGCCATACCCCGCATAGGACAACTAGAACAAGAATAGTGGATTAAGGGAAGAGTGTATTTACACGTTATAATATTTAGTCAGTTTAAATATATTTTATTCATAAAAGAACATAAATCCACATACCACTAGTCGTGTATTAAGGATTGGATCGGCAGCAACATTAGGATCCTCTCCTTGACGCAATATAACTACCCTGGTGGACATTTTTAACATAACATAATTCTGTTGAGTACAAGTCAAATAAACTACTAGTAAAACACATGAAAATGGTACACAAACGTGTCTACAACATAACAGTTTCTTGGTAGATGTACAGTATGGAATACTATATAGTTGAACTTCGATATCTCGAACTTCAATGGACCATATAAATTGGTTCGAGATAACAGAGGTTCGAGTCATCCGAACTATAATCTGACCAGTATCTCAATTTCACAGCTTAATGCAGGTCGAAAATAATGCTGAAAGCTCCCGCAGGAGCTTTCAGCATTACTTTCGACCTGCATTAAGCTGTCACGTGTGTTTCTATACATGTGTAGTGATACATATAAGAATAATTCTGTTTGTAAATTTTGGAAGTACCGAACTTTTAGTTCGAGTTATCCCGAAGTTCGAGTTAATCGAGTTCGAGATATCGAAATTCAACTGTATATATAGGCTCGGCGACATGTATTATTTATAAACCAGACTACAGGAAAACATCGATCTGTGCCTCAAACACACAAATCAATTTCTCGTTCTTTAACCCATTTATCTCGCGAATATTCATGGAAGAAATAATGCTTAAATGAATAGTGTTCAGCGTTTTTGTATAAAATGTAATAATGGCAATATGAACAAAAACGTTTTAACCATGGTAGAAATGGTACAATTAGATCTATATTACATCATAAGCAAACAGAGAAGACGTTGGTCTTGGTCCTCTCTGTTTGCAAATGCTCCCAAAAGGCATTCTTGTGAGTGAATGGGTTTTCAGATATTAGCGTTATACAGCATGACTGTAATACAGAAAGCACCTGTATCTCTTTCGTTCTATTAACCCATTACTTCATAGGCTATGTTTAGACACATCCTTTTTGAATAAATCTACCGAAAAGGAGCATTAACTAGAGGAAAGGAAATTTTAGAATTTTGTAGTTTGAAACCATTTTGATAAATAGAGCATTTGCTCCTATAGGAGCAAATGCTCTATTTATCACAATGGTTTCTCAAAGTGACTTTTACAGAGTCGTCAAAAGTCGTCAAAAGTCGTCAATATGAGAGAATGGGTTAAACCTTTCAATCCTCCGTTATCAGAGAGGAATAGCCCATCAGTGTTTAACGATAGAGTCCACTCCGTATGAAAGGCTTAAATCTGCTAGAGGAGCCCTAGGAGCCCTCTGATCCGGGTCTACACCGTTTGCAGTCGACTGTAATGCGTATCTGGTGTTGAAAAGTTTGAGTAATTTTATGCTGTTCCAGCTATACATGTTTATTCAACAGGATCTCTGTAAGGGGCATTCTACTGTATGTGCACATTCAAAAGCATATATGTAACTCTAAAATACATTGGCTGTTTCATTTAAAGACTATATTATTGCATGACCACGCCCGTTACAATGGTAACTTGTCATTAGTAACTACTTGTCTTATTCCGCCAGCGTTCGGAATATAGAAAAAAAATGCTGAGGTGTTCCGAGTGGTAAATTGTCAACTTCCAACGCAGTTATCTCCCCTAATCGCTACGCTGAAGAGATCCCGGCCACCACAACATTCACGTGACCATGATTTACATCATGTGACCAAACTATGGCAGACGCTATGTCGGTTGCAAACTCTTACCGTAGCCAACCACTAATAAATTAACTATTACATCCTGTCCCGCAAGGAAATATTCAAAACATTTATAGGGTACCAATACGTCCGGTCCGCGTTGGAAGCACTGAGCAGCGATACAGGTAAGACTTTGAGGCATAACTTGGTAATTACTGCATGAATCAACACCAAATAAAGACGAGTACCTGGCATTTACTGAGACATTTAATCGTGCAAAGTACCATGTCCGTACAAAATCTAGAAAAAATGTTTACAAGCCCCAAAACTTTCGGTAGGCAGTTTTCCTAATTCCGCGTTGGAGAAAGTAAACAAATATTCAGCATTTTGCAGTAAAACGCGCTTATCACACACTAGTTCAATGAAAACACACGAATTTGTTTTCAGGTAGAACATTATTGGGTTCTGTGAAAAGCGTCGTCACCTGAAAGTGTCTGTATAGGATGAAATAACGAGATTTGTGTAGATGAGCCGCGATGGATAGACAACAATAAAAGTCCGCGATAGAGTGATCAAATTTTAAATCAAAGTCTTACCTGAATCGCTGCTCAGTGCTTCCAACGCACCGGACGTACTGGTACCCTGATTCAATCTGTTCGGGATTTGGGTAAATTTGAGAATCATATTCATGCACAGTGTCCCGAATTAAGTTTGACAAATATAGCAACGGGTGGTACAATGTATAAATAATCGTGTAAAAAGTTACCAAAATTCTCTTTTGTTTTACTTTATTTACTTAATTGGCGAAACGGGTGCTGAAATCGAAAACTGTTGAAATCAGCATTCAAACAAATAAATAATACATAAACAATTTTTAGCTAAAATCCAGCTAAAAAACTTGTGGTGGCAGTGATGACCGCATGCGTAGTGACAAGAGAGATCACTGCGAGGAGTTTGGTAAATTGTAGCACGTCCTGTATGTCGCTTTCCGGCGACCGTGGCAGTTATTTCGATAAGGTTCAAATGTTTGATTACTATTGCAAACAGTTTGGACCCAGATGAGACACCCGCGCTATTCGGCATACCATTGGGTTCCAAACTGTCCCGGAGTTTCCACTTTTGCCTTTTGCCTAGTGTCATTGACTTCATGGAGTTATAACAATAACAGCAGTATGCATCTGCTGTGGATCTTTGATTCTCGTACTGGTTTTAAAATGACTTTATTGTGTCATAACAATAACACAAGTACGCATCTGGTGTGGATCTTTGATTCTCGTACTGGTTTTAAAATGACTTTATGGTGTCATAACAATAACAAAAGTATGCATCTGCTGTGGATCTTTGATTTTCGTACTGGTTTTAAAATGACTTTATGGTGTCATAACAATAACACAAGTATGCATCTGCTGTGGATCTTTGATTTTCGTACTGGTTTTAAAATGACTTTATGGTGTCATAACAATAACAAAAGTATGCATCTGCTGTGGATCTTTGATTTTCGTACTGGTTTTAAAATGACTTTATGGTGTCATAACAATAACACAAGTATGCATCTGGTGTGGATCTTTGATTCTCGTACTGGTTTTAAAATGACTTTATGGTGTCATAACAATAACACAAGTATGCATCTGGTGTGGATCTTTGATTCTCGTACTGGTTTTAAAATGACTTTATGGTGTCATAACAATAACACAAGTATGCATCTGGTGTGGATCTTTGATTTTCGTACTGGTTTTAAAATGACTTTATGGTGTCATAACAATAACACAAGTATGCATCTGGTGTGGATCTTTGATTCTCGTACTGGTTTTAAAATGACTTTATGGTGTCATAACAATAACACAAGTATGCATCTGGTGTGGATCTTTGATTCTCGTACTGGTTTTAAAATGACTTTATGGTGTCATAACAATAACACAAGTATGCATCTGGTGTGGATCTTTGATTCTCGTACTGGTTTTAAAATGACTTTATGGTGTCATAACAGTAACAGCAGTACGCATCTGGTGTGGATCTTTGATTCTCGTACTGGTTTTAAAATGACTTTATGGTGTCATAACAATAACACAAGTATGCATCTGGTGTGGATCTTTGATTCTCGTACTGGTTTTAAAATGACTTTATGGTGTCATAACAATAACACAAGTATGCATCTGGTGTGGATCTTTGATTCTCGTACTGGTTTTAAAATGACTTTATGGTGTCATAACAATAACACAAGTATGCTTCTGGTGTGGATCTTTGATTCTCGTACTGGTTTTAAAATGACTTTATGGTGTCATAACAGTAACAGCAGTACGCATCTGGTGTGGATCTTTGATTCTCGTACTGGTTTTAAAATGACTTTATGGTGTCATAACAATAACACAAGTATGCATCTGGTGTGGATCTTTGATTCTCGTACTGGTTTTAAAATGACTTTATGGTGTCATAACAATAACACAAGTATGCTTCTGGTGTGGATCTTTGATTCTCGTACTGGTTTTAAAATGACTTTATGGTGTCATAACAGTAACAGCAGTACGCATCTGGTGTGGATCTTTGATTCTCGTACTGGTTTTAAAATGACTTTATGGTGTCATAACAATAACACAAGTATGCATCTGGTGTGGATCTTTGATTCTCGTACTGGTTTTAAAATGACTTTATGGTGTCATAACAATAACAGCAGTACGCATCTGGTGTGGATCTTTGATTCTCGTACTGGTTTTAAAATGACTCTATGGTGTCATAACAATAACAGCAGTACGCATCTGGTGTGGATCTTTGATTCTCGTACTGGTTTTAAAATGACTCTATGGTGTCATAACAATAACAAAAGTATGCATCTGGTGTGGATCTTTGATTCTCGTACTGGTTTTAAAATGACTCTATGGTGTCATAACAATAACAGCAGTACGCATCTGGTGTGGATCTTTGATTCTCGTACTGGTTTTAAAATGACTTTATGGTGTCATAACAATAACAGCAGTACGCATCTGGTGTGGATCTTTGATTCTCGTACTGGTTTTAAAATGACTCTATGGTGTCATAACAATAACAGCAGTACGCATCTGGTGTGGATCTTTGATTCTCGTACTGGTTTTAAAATGACTCTATGGTGTCATAACAATAACAGCAGTACGCATCTGGTGTGGATCTTTGATTCTCGTACTGGTTTTAAAATGACTCTATGGTGTCATAACAATAACAGCAGTACGCATCTGGTGTGGATCTTTGATTCTCGTACTGGTTTTAAAATGACTCTATGGTGTCATAACAATAACAAAAGTATGCACCTGGTGTGGATCTTTGATTCTCGTACTGGTTTTAAAATGACTCTATGGTGTCATAACAATAACAGCAGTACGCATCCGGATGGGAATAATGGCTCTCATGCTGTATCTAAATTGACTCCGTGTTTCAAACATCAGACTTCATACTTCAAACATCAACCGTCACATTTCTTTCACTGTTTTTGATGTTTGATATCTATGTACAATATATTTGAAAATAATTGAAGACTCAACACACACATTCACCTCTTTTCTTATCGGTCTGTTTGCATGTGCTTTCAAGGTCAACGTATTGCATTTATCACGTTTTTGTAATTGTTTGCGAAAGTTCGCCCACTTCCTTTCTCAGCTGATAACACATCCCGTGTATATAAACATAACAGCAACAGTTTCATTTACTATTATTAGGACCCTTGATACTCGGAATTACGTGGTGTAGAAAACCTCGGTGTAGAAAACCTCGATAGATCACAGTTTTAGTTATGAAGAATTTGATGCATTTCCATGCACGTGGCTGCTTAATGCTGGATGAAAGTCATGCAGACAGCTCCTTTTTTTCTAGGAGCTTTCTGCTTGACTTTCATCCTGCATTTAACTGCCACCTGTCTTAAAGAAAGATAATGGTACATGTACTTGTTTTAGCGTTCGAATTATCGGGGGTTTACTGTAATATGAATTATCACTTTTTTTATGGGCCTTTTTCGAACTCATTTTCTAGCTTTTAAAATACATTTCTCCTTCTTTACCCATATCCTGTTGTATAATTACATATATCTTCACTGTGTACAAGTATTTCGCTGTGAAATCACTACTGCGGAGTGCACTGGTTGCACAATCAACTTGTAAATAGTGCAGATCCTGATGAGACAGCTCCTCATCTGGCTCTTCACTATTTACAGGTAGGTACATTGACGTGAATAGCAAGCGAAGGGTTAAATTAATATTTAACTTAGCATGCTAATAATAAAGAGTATACTAAGAACAACGAATATACAATAAAGAAACAAATAAAATAAAACCTTCTCTAGACGGAAAGCAAAGTGGAAGTCGTTCCATAGGAATGTTTTCCACTATGCTTTCCCTCTGCATTATGCGTTTATCTGTTTCATACAGTTCAAAGAAGTAACCAAATTATTTTTGGTTTGCTGTTGTTCTTCCCATTAAGCCTGTAATCCATGAATATCCATGAAAGAAATGATGACATGAACAATAATCATATGCATAATGTATGTGTTTGTAATGGCATGTGTACAAATGACATTTTGGCCATGATAATAGCGATGTTATCTAATATGCAAACAAATCAGCCCCTGATCAGACGGCTCCTATAGGAGCCGCCTGATCTGGGTCTACTCTGTTCGCAAAAACATGAAAAGGCGAGTTTATGGGGTACAATCAGTACAGGATTGACTGACATTAGTACGCCCATGTGAAGACAGTCAATACCTGTCTTCTTGGGGTTTCAATAAGCCGCATTCACATCCGGCCGTAACGTACTCGGACACGTTCTCAATGGGTAGTGTCATTCCGATGTCCGGCTCAATTGGCATTCTTGCCATGGCGTCACTACGGCAACTGGGACATTGCAAGTAAGCAACACCAACCTGTAGACCAATACACTGAACCATCGCAACAGTATTGTCATTGTCTGGGTCTTTGTGTGTATTATTTTTGTCTTTCTCTTCATCTTTTGTTTTATCTTTACTTTCTTCCTCTATGATATTACGTTTATCTTTAATGTCCCCCTTTTCGTCTTCTGGTTTACCTTTAATATCACCCTCTTCGTCATAAGGTTTATCTTTAATGTCACCCTCTTCGTTAACAGGATGGTCTTTAATGTTCCGCTCTCTATCATCAGGCTTATCTTTAATGTCCCACTTTCCGTCGTAGGGGTTATCTATCATATCCCCCTCTTCGTCATAAGGTTTGCCTTTAATGCCCCCCTCTTCGCGAATGGGTTTATCTTCAACGGTCATCTGTTCCGTATTATCTTTGATTTTATCATCTGTTATGTGTTTCCTGTCCATACCATCGCCATCTGGCTTAGTATTTCTATCAACAGAGTATACAATAGCGTGACACACAGGAATGTAATTAACCCGTTCAGTTTGATCGGCATTTCGGTTCATTTTCTCCTTTTGTCTTTCGGCCAGTGTTCTTCTGCACCCACTGGATTCATAGATGGTCGTACATCCGCTTCCTAGCATTTTACCGATGTCGTTAGATTTGTCTTCATCTTCCTTACTTTCAATAAGTTCGTGCTCAGTGTTTTCGTCAGGCAACTCTCCAGATGTTTTTCTCATGGGATTCGTTTGGGAGTCTAACATCTCATTGTCAGACGATTCGTAAGGAGAAAAGTAGAACTGTGTAGATTCTTTATCGTCATTTTGACCTTCAACTTCAATCCGAGAAGGACCATTCTGACAGCAATCTTCTTTATTATTGATCGGAGTATTTCTTTTCGTGCTGCCTTCAGCTGGTGATATGTATTGTGCGTCATTGATAGCTGTAGTGTTGTCGTTGCCACAATTGCCATCACTTTTAAGACATTTTTCATACGTGTTTGCCCCTTCTGATCTAGGTGAGATACCATTGTGGCTGATTTTGTTATCAGTAAAGACGTAAGTCTTAGCATCATCACAAAGCGGTTCCGTTTTCTCGGCCTCGACTTCCTCTCTTTCTTCATCTTCATTATGTTTATTATAAGTACTCCTGTTATCAACATCCTCGACTTTGTTTTTGCTTGGGTCAAGTTCGTTTGTACACGTTGCATCAACACTTTTCATGTATTCTTTTCCGAGCTTTTTATCCATGTGATCTTTTTCCATTTTCTCCATGTTTTCTTTCTCAAATTTGCTTTCGTTTTCCATACTCTTATTTTCAGCACTCTCAGAAATATCTTCCTCAATATCGGTTTTGGTCTTGATCATATATTTTTCTTGGGCTTTGTCTTTATCATTCTCTAAATGTGTGTGATCCTGGTCTGTTTCGCCCATTGTTTCAGGACCCTCCTCTTGTGCATTGTCGTTCGCTGAACGATTTCCTTCTTTGATTTGTTTATTCAAGCAATATGATCCTTTTGCAAGATCGACAGGTTCCACAATTGGTGTGATTGGTTTAACCTTGACCTTAAACGCTTTATGCCCTACTTTCTTAACGACCTTTGCCTTTTTAACCGCTCCTGTTGTGGTTCTTGCAGCTACAGCACCGCATGCAAAATCCCCAGCAAAACCTAAGCCTACGTCAACAACCATGTTTGGATCTCCAGTTTCAATGACTTCATTCATTGCTTCCACTGGATTTTTACCATCGTAAGCCATTCCAGTTCCGAGTCCTGCAACACCTCCTAAAATAACCCCGCCTCCTAATCCACCAGTCAACATTCCTGCTCCAACAATAGCCGTTGTCCTTGTTGCACTCGATATACATCTGCCAGCATGTTCAGTATCACCAGTGTAATAATGAACAGCGCCCTTTGCGTGTCCTACCACTGGTACACAATCAATGAAATTCTCCAATGCATGTATCGATTTATCTGCAATTCTATCAGCTTCGCTTTCATTACCGAGTGCTGATTGTACCACACAATTCACTGAGCTAGCAATTATATTCGTCTCCGTATATTCTTTAACCGATTTATAAGCCCCTTCGGCTAATTTAGATGCGGTCTCAGTTTTTCCAACCGCGGCACATGCAGCGGCAGCCGCTAGTTTAGTGCCACTTTCGACAACAGTAACAGCTTCTCCGAGGATAGGGACAGACTGAGCGTCGCCCATTGTGTTTTGGGGGCTTGAATCTGTGAAAATAATACAGAGTCAGACATAGTCTAAATTGAACAGGTCTTCAATTGAGAAAACATTAGTTTTTTACGTTGATACATATAGAGAATAGTATCCTGATACGATGATATTCACTTGGTTTCTCACTCGTCCTGTTGAACAACTTACTTTATCGAGTCTTAAAAACACGACAAACGATTGTGGAAACATAATGATTCACTTTTGAAATATCCAGACAATATAGATCAAATGGAATACAAAATAAACCCTTTCCCTATTACATTATGTGTTTTCAAATTTCAATCAACTGAATAGTTGTGGACAAATAAGCTACAAGGAAATACGGAAGGTAGAATATTGTAGTCATTTTAGAAACTAAATAAACAGATGTATCAAATCAGATTTCATTAGCAAACAGAGCATACCCTGGTCAGACGGCTCCTATTGGAGCCGTCTGATCTGGATATACTTTGTTTGGAAATACATGTACGTTAAAATGCGTTTAAATGACAGAAAGGGTTAAACTGCTATATAATAGAGTTGTATACCAATTTACGATCTCGACACTATCAATAATGTGCACAACAGAGATATACAATTCACAACTTTATTTGATGGAAGTTATGGGAGCATCCATATCCTAAGTGACAAGTTGATAATCTAACACATAATTGACGCAATTGTAAAGATAAAGTTGATACAATTTCAGTACAGTAAAAGCACGATACTACGAACACTCATATACGTACAATTAGAGATATTGAACACAGGTGGCATCTTAATGCAGGGTGAAATTCATGCAGAAGCTTTCTTTATGCCTTTCACCCTGCATTTAGTAGCCACCTGCCTACAAAAACATACATTCCTCCTTACTAAAATTTCGTAGTATCGAGTTTTTTATGTATTTACATCAAACTTTTAAAAAATGTTTTGAAAATATTGAGGGTATTTTGTAGTTTCTTCTATTAATGCAGCTTTCGATAATGGTAATAGTACAGAAGCCAACGTCAAGGTATAATTACATGTACCAAGAATGAAAACAATTTCCATTAATTTCATAAAATCAGCATGACAATCATGCTTCTAAGTACAACACGAGGTAAATTAAACTGTTCCCAGATCAATGGCTAATAAGTTCGATCTTGCCACATCTGAAAAGCGAGCAACTGCATTTGTAAAGAGTGGGTATATACCAGAAACTGTAAGACTAATACGTAATAAAATACTATGTGCTTACGATAAAAAAACCAGTTTAATATTTATTGTGATAATTGTGTCATTTGTTTCCCCCTATTTGAAATCATTTCAAAAGTTTGAATCCACATCAACTGCTGAAAAAACTGTCCGGAATATCGAGGCGCCATGTCAATATTTTGCGTCCCGAATGATAATATCAATATATCACTTTTACAAAGATAATGCTCTTTTCACACAGGATGTGTTAGTTCAAAAGCGTTTAAATAATAAATTATTAAAAGTATTGAACGAAATTCTCCATAAATAGGCCACACAAATATCAAGATATAGTAGACTCACACAACACGATGTTTCAGGTTGGATTAGAACAGTTTAGTTTATTGCCAATATACAATGCATATACAATCTGATAGTACATACCATAACCATACAAGAAAATAAATGATATCAATGTCATGTATACTAGCAAAAGGGTCGGGCCACAAGTTCTGACAACATTAATTACGACCCTCCCCGATTGGCTGGTTCCGCTAAGGGTTATCTTTGAGATAGTATTAAAGTACAATGACATGTTCATCAGTTATGGTACATGAGAATAAGCGGAGCGATTTCGATATAAGTAGTACAGTGAAGCTCACTTATAGCGAACTCGGATATAACGAAAGACCGGATAATACAAAAGAAAACAAATTCCCCGATCTATTCCTTCTTTGTTTCTATTCACATCTGCCTGCTTAATACAAAATCGGTTATAACGAAAATTCGGCTAAGACAAAGTTATTTCCTTGTCCCGAGAACGAAATTTCTATGAAAAATTGTTCGGTTATTACAAACTCAACTGAATGTCGCAGTTTGAAAAGTTTTCACACCTACCGCGATAAAGAACCGTTCAGCAAACACATCCACCGACTATCGCCTCGGGCGTCAAACAACTTAATGAACGTAATTGACCACACTGCATGTACATATGTCCCAATCTTTGTTAATGGTCAAGTTTCCTGTCGAGGACACACTATTGCATCATTCCCACAAACAATGAAAACGGCGCATAAAATATACATTGTGAGCTTCGTGCGAGGCATAAACATGCTACTGAGTCCGAATGCAAAAGGGACGAATCTGATGGAAGAATGGTATCCCGCTTTATTTAACGATTTCGATAAAGTGATTGAAACCAGTTGCAATCGTAATCGACTAGTAACCGTGCATCTGATTGGATGAATGTTCTCATTTCCTACCGTATATTTTGATTTCGGCCAATAGAAATGTTTGTCAGAATATATGTTGCAACTTCATACTTTGCCTTGAAGCAGCCGCAGATAACTATTCTAAGATATTTTTCGGACAATCGGCACCGAAATAGGCAAAATCCGATGGTAAAACCACTACACCATGCCGCGATACATAGATAAGCACATATTATAGATTTATGAAAAATGATTGAAGGTACACGAATCACCACGACACCAGGAATAAAAACATAAATGTGATAAATAATTGAAGTGTGCACTTACATGCATAAAAAACATTCTGTTCACTAGAATAACTATAGAGTCGGTCTAGTTTTGCACTGAGCCATTGATATAGGGAAGTAAATGTTCAACTCATTTCACCAATATTGTTATTTAACAGCAACATGTCATGTCTATAACTGGTGTGAAATTGTTTTTCCTTTATATTTTATAAGAGCCATGCTATGAAATTACCAAACACCTGACAAACCCAGCCTAATGCATGTAGATTGGTCAGTAGCTACATTATAATGTGGCTTCTGGTCAGGATCAGAATTTGAATAACCTTGGTATACTATAACGAAATTCGCTATATCCAAACATTTATAACGAAATTTCGTCTTATCGATGTAACAAAGTTTGGATATAGCGAAATAAATATTAAGGTCCCCAGGATTTCGTTATAAGTGAGCTTCACTGTATTATACCAGTAATATTAAGTATGCTATTCAAATTGTTTCAAGGAGTTTACATCAGAAAATAATAGAAGAAGTTTAGTAGAAGGAGAAGAAGTAGAAGAAGAAGAAGAAAAACCTCTTTGCACCAGTACTAATTGCGTTTGTTTGAGCATTGTGTAAATCTTTTGGTATCCTTTATAAAAGTCTGGACAGCATAAAAATGATATGTCTTCCAGAAAGGAGAACATTAAGTGAAAGTGAATGGTACTTGTGGAGCTTTAGAAATAGTGAAAGCCTGGTATTCTGATATATATGACATTGTAGCAAATACTGTTCGGCGTCTTCTCTTTCGAAGCCACACACACACATGCTCCCTTCAAGGTTAAGTGGTTTAAAAGTAGATCGTAGTTTAGGTTACTGCACTTGTTGCATATTCTTGCATGGATAACTGAATACAACCTCTCTCCAGAATAAAAGTATGGCGGTATCTTGCTTCTCTTCAGGACAGATGCATTTTTAAATTCAGACAAAGAGTCTAGTTCCTTTACATCGTTAGAAAGGTTGTTCCAAGTAGATATAGCACTCGGAACAAATAACTTTGTTCTCGGTTCTCCTGTTCAAACAGCAAAGTCTAGAGGATTTGATGATTATAGGGAACTGAATCAACCGTATTCGGAAACAAGTCACTTAGATAGCCAGGTGTCTGCTGTGTTTTAATTTTGTATGCCAATATAAGCTTTTGATAAGTTCTCCTATCTGAAAGAGTTGGCCAGTTTATCTCTTCATACCGATCGAGTGAGACCGGAGACTATTCTTGCTGCTTCGTGCTGAACTTTCTCTATTTTTTGTTTCTCTGCAATTGTATAGCCGTCCCAGACAACTGATGCGTATTCGAGAATCGGTCTTAAGAATGAAGTATATAACTGTTTCAATGTTTTTCTATTTACAGACAACTTTATCTTTCGAATCATACCTAATATGTTTGTAGATGATGCTATTAGATATTCGATATGGACATGTCATTTTCCATCACAAAGCGTAAGACCTAAATGTTTGTGATGATCTACAAGCTGTATCGGGATATTTTCGAACATTAAATTCGGTTTAATGCAGTAACTACTGGATGAAATGAATAATGTTTCTGTCTTGCTGGGATTAAAAGAAACTTGCCAAGATTTTGCCCAATTAGAAATGATTTGCAGAGCTTGATTCATTATCGCTTCCATTTCTAGCATACTGCTAGATGTAAAGGCAATGGATGTGTCGTCGGCAAAGAGGCGATATATGCTCACTAATCTTACTACGATATCATTGACATAAACTAAGAACAGGAGCGGTCATAGAACAAAACCTTGCGGTACCCCTGCACTTACTTGTTTCACATCAGAAAAGGAAGATCCCACAAAAACCTTTTGCTTTCTATTTGAAAGATAGTTTTCAATCCATTGCAGTATATGTCCCCTAAGTCCACATTGACGTAGTTTGAAAATTAAACCTTTGTACCAGACACGATCAAATGCTTTAGAAATATCACATAATATTATACAAGTGTTTAACCTTTGTCTAGAGGCTGTGACATCTGATTGTAAATATCAATAAGCTGATAGACAGTACAATGACCTGTTAGGAATCCTGATTGTTTCGCATATATTAGAGTGTTTGAAATAAGATGGTTGTATAGATGGCTGACTCTCTCAGCGAGAGAGTCAACTTGGCTTGTTCAATAGAACAGAATTGAACAAATACAGGCCAGCTATAGGACTTTGTGCCAATAGTAAAGCTTGTCGAGCTATATCTCGCATTCTCTTGTGAAGCCCGCTACCAAGAGAGAGTTATAGCAGTACAACGCTTACTAAGTGTACGGGTCGTATAGTTTGTCTACGAGCTGGAGCCGTTAAAGGTTATATAGCCATAGTAGAGTTGTAGCTGATAGAGACGCAGCTCAGTTAAGAGTTATAGCTCTGTTAGATATACACCGGAGGAGTTGCAGCTCGGGGTAGTTGCATCTCTCGAGCTGTGACTGAAGCCAGAACTCTGTGGAGTTATAACTGCTCAGTTGGAGCGCAGTTTCTGCATTGCAGTGTACAGAGTTATAACTCGAGGAGAGCTACAACTACGAACCATTCTCATAGCTCAAGTCAGAAAGAGTTATTCAGTGATCATAAATGTTTGTACATATTCACCAATAGTTTAGTTTCTTAAATCATAGGCTAGGCAAGCCCCAAGGAAAATCTTTTATATATTTTGTTGTACATATTTGTATATATACTTGACCGCTCGGGCAGAGAAACGTTACATTAAACGTTACGTTAAACTAGTGTTTCCATTAATTTTCCGACACAGCTTAAAAGTGATATTGGCCTATAATTTGTCGTGGAGTTAGCATCTCCTTTTTTGAATAACGGCATGACAATTGCCATTTTGCATTGATCTGGGAATACACCTTCAAACAGTGATTTATTTAAAAGTTTACACATGGGCTTGGCTATAGTATTTTTCACATTTTTAAGATACAATGACTGATGAGGTATTTACCAACTGCTTTATTGTACATTTGTGTATTTAGCATTTCTATTACTCCGTTTTCTTGTTACAACTTCATTTTCAAATACTCGGTCTGTGAGTAAGGTAAAATCAGGAAGATTTGCATTGTTATTTTCGATAGATGAGATGGAGACAAAATAGTCGTTTAGCAGATAAGCCTTTTCGCTGTCCGTAAATGCAAAGTTACCTATAGTGTCAGTGAATGGTGTTTGTAGAGGAGGTATAGAGTTCAACGATTTGTTTGATCTCATAAATGTTTTAAGACATTTCCAGTAGACTTTTTTATCGTTAATGGACGCATCGTGAACGATTTCTTCAAGATTGCTGAAAAAGTGTTCCTTGGCATATTTTCTTTTCAAATTATTGACTTTGTTTCGAAGCTGCTTATATTTAGACCATTATAAATTATTATTTGAGATTATTGCTTTTGCTTTTTGGCGATCTCGTTTTCTTCAGTATTTCCTTATTTCACTATCATACCAAGGTTTGTCATTTTTCCTAATAGTGACTTCTTTATTAGGAATACATGCTCTCATTAATTGAAGAAGTTTTGCATTAAATTTAACGGTTGCTTCATTTATATCATAATCATCGATAAAATTCCAGTTTTCTTTTAAAATTAACCCATTCAGTCTGTCACAGTCTGCTTTATTGTACAACCAGACATTCCTGGTTACAGTTCTAGTGAAAGGATATTTTATATGTACAAATGTAGCTTTATGATCACTCATCTCGTCCGGTACATCCATAGTTCCGGAATCGAGGACTTCCAAATCATTCGATACAGCAACTGGGTCTATAGACGTGCTGGTGAAATTAGAAACACGGGTCGAGACAGTTATTACATTTGTCAAGTTGTTTAGGAGCATGATTTGGTTAAAGTTTGTATTTGCGTTTAGTTGTTTTTCATTTATATCCCCAATGATAACTACTTGAGGAGTGCTTTCAATAGCTTTTTCTAGACAAACGTTGAAATTGTCCCAAAAGTAGATTGGAGATGACGGTGGCCTACATACATTACACAAAAGAATGTTTTTTCCCATGATAAGTAGCCTCATTCCATATAGAATGAATCATCTCCATTTCGAGATCATAACAACGTTTGGAAACTAGTTCGGTTGAAATTTAACAAAGTAAGCCACCTGAGTGATTTGATTTATCTTTTCTATAAAGATGAAAAACTTCTACTGCCAATATATCATTTGATATATTGTCAGAGAGGTGAGTTTCTGTAAAACATGCTATCTGAAAATCCTCCATAAGCGTTTTAATAAAATCTAACGTGTGTCTAATGTTAAGGTGGATAATAGAAATACACCCAGATGGAACTTGACAAGTACTGTTGGGGCCGGGGTTAGTTTCAACATCTCCAGACAGAATAACCAGCATGACAAGAATAATTGAAAATTTGAGATGCGACAACATAGTAGTAATGAGACGTAGAGTTTTGTTTAAGTTTGCGGTTGTATTGTAGAATAGTAGTTTAACAATGTTCAGAATTAACTTAAGAGGATACCAGTAATTGGCCTGTTTAATTTGACAGGTGTGTAATTTACAGTAATAGGCTCCAATGGCTGCTCTCCACTGAACTACGTCATTACCCATTAGGCATTATAAACATGTGCATGTATATAGATACAACAAGAGCTAGCCATTGAAAAATTGTCATTGGAAGTTACGCAATAGCACTGAAAATTGAACGTAAAGGAGGAAGAACAGCTAGACAGAACAGGAAGCAAAAGTAATAAGAAACAGATAAGAAGAAAACGAACAAGAAACATTATAGGTGAAAATAGTCGAAAAGGGTCACGGTCTAAGGGCATTTTACCAAATAAGAAACTGTTATCATGGAGAAATGCAAGTTACAAAACATAAAAAGACCACTAAAGTCCCATAACTCCACAGAAGAGTTTAGAAACGGAACAGGAACAAGATTTGCACAACTAGACATACTGACTAATAACACGAAACTTCACGAAAATCCGACCAAATGTTCGGGAAAAACAGCTCGGACATTGATTTCCATGTAAAAAATTCTAAGTCCCATATCTCTGCAGAAAATCATCGAGCCAAAAAGAGAATAAGATAAACACAATTTGGCATAGTGCTGATCAATCCTATGAAGTCTCATGGCAACTCGATCAGAGGTTTCGAAGAAATTACGGGTACAAGTTTAAATTTGAATCGGACAAAACAGACAGACAGGCGGACAGAAAGGAATTATTAATGGTTACTTAAGTTAATGAAATACTTAGTAGGAGGAAAGATTTGCGTTCACCGACACAGATCTAATGTACAGGACCTAACCGGAAAAAACGACGAAAGGTTTAACGTTAAAGCCACGCGAGAAGAAAATTTATCTAACAATAAACAAGAAAGTTATGTGTTAGTATGACAAACATTTTGAAGTCGGGTTAGACACCAGGTTATTCAGTGTCCGGTCTGAATGCAAAGTGTTTGGTAAACCTGTACGTTTGCCAGCAGATCCTGTGGCGTGTTTCTACTTCGTATTCCATTTCTCGTCTGTAGATCCTTATAACCCCTCCCCCCCAAAAAAAATTAAATAATAATAATAATAATAAAAAAAAAAAAAAAAAAAAAAAAAAAATAACAGTAATTTACAATTACAAGTATTTAGCAAATAGAATACAGTATTCAGTAGAACAAATCTTTAGGCAAAACATGTTCATGGCAAATAAAGAACGTTGGCATACAGAGTCAGCTCATATCCGTAAATTGCTATATACATGTCATTTCATTACTCAGCTATAAACTGAGCAGACCCTGGTCATACATGTCACATTTTCCAGGACTGCCTAATCAGGGGCTGCTCCATTTCAAAAGACTCACCACACTGTGTATCAGGTAACGTGCCATGTTATCATAGGTCTTCGCATAATGCTACTTGTTGTAGTGTTCTAACTATCGGGATTTACTTAATATTCCCACCACTGGATGTCTATGAGTGTCAAGTAGAGCACACTCTGATCAGACTCCGTATCAATGACGTGGTTTTCGATCTGGTCTATACTGGTTGCAAGGCATGATGATACGTTTTATCAAGCAAATGCTTAAATAAAACAGGGAGATGTATACTGGGTATTGCTTGACATAAATACAGAAGCTTGCCTAGCACACAAATGGTTTTATTGTCATCTGAATAAGGAACAACAATCGGCAATAGAAAAGAAATAACCATTAAAATCTGCATGTCTGAATTACTTCGCCGAATTCTATATTCCTGTGGGAACTCGTATATTTCTATAATTCTAAGTTACGTGCCTACTGACTCTATTCTGGTCATAATACATTTTTGACCTGAATTTCTAATTATGATATACTCACTAAGCACTGATTTCTTACAAAGAAACTTCGATTAGATAATTATCGATACTCTATTCTGATTTTGATACCTGTTATGTTTGTAAAACGGAGCTCAATGCACGACTAACTACTTTGATAACATGTTCTGTGTCTTAGTATCATATTTGTATGAAGCGGGTGAATAATACATGTGAACGCATTGGTGTTCTCTCGTTTCATTAGTCAGAATGTATGTTATAGTTTATGTGTTATAGTTTCAGAACTGTGACAATGTAGGTTGGAGCTCTGCGATTTTATTATTCTAGTCTTATATATGTTTTGTTCTTGTGTTTGTTATTTGTTTATATGACTCATGCCCATATGCGGGCCCAATTATTGAATAAAACTTGGAAAAAAAACTTGAACTAATATATTGCTGAAGTAACTCGCCCATTCTGTATTTCTAAATGAAATCATCTATCTCTACGTAGATATGTACAGTAAAACCTCTCTATAACGACCACTAAAGTGTGTTAATTAGTTAGTATTAAGGACAGATGGCTGCTTAAAACAAGGTATATAGGAGCGTTCTGTTTTACTTTCACCTTGCTTTAACCAGCCACCTACCTTTAACACAAAATACTTGATGTAATTTAGTGTCCGTTATAGAGAGGTTTTACTGTATTTCAATGCATTTGAAACAGGGGCCGTCTGATCAGGGTCTGCTATGTTTGTCTGCTCAGGGTCTGCTATGTTTGTCTGCTCAGGGTCTGCTTTGTTTGTCTGATCAGGGTCTGCTATGTTTGTCTGCTCAGGGTCTGCTATGTTTGTCTGATCAAAGTTTGCTATGTTTATCTGATCAGGGTCTGCTATGTTTGCTATTGGAATTATACAGTTTCTGATATACCCAAATTTTCTTGTGTCCAATTACAATTATAAAAAAAATCTAATTAATATTCAAGACACCATTCTGACTCACATTAATATTAATGAAGTAAATGGGTAAAATCAGAGCTCCAGATAAGATGCGTAAATTAAAATATTTTCAAGTATAACTTCTTTATTTCTCCATCAAACCCTATGTTGTGACCACTCTTTAGAATCGTCTCTTCGAGACGATTCTAAAGAGTGGTCACAACATAGGGTTTGGTGGAGAAATGACGATTTTAGAATTTGAGTACGCACCGTTATCTGTAGCTCTGTAAAATGCATGCTGTTTTAAGGCATGGATACTTTAAGCTGTCTCAATAGAATAGGGTTTGCATTTCTTTGAAAACCGAAATTCTGACCTGCAGTGTGAGTGTAGTCCTCTCTCCTTTTCCCGCAAATATAGTTACTCCTGCATATTATTTACGTGTGTGCTCTGTTGATAACGACTGAACTTGATTCGTCATATGCCTTATTTCGAGTCCCGATTGGGACGACCAGTTTCAATATTTTCACTGCAAATGTCGAATTTGTGATAACCAATGCAAACTGACTGGCTTCAAATGACACATCCAGTCTCATCAGAATCCAAACTGTTTGTTACTCTGATTATGTTGTTTGTTTTAATAACATGAGAAAAATCAAACCTTGAAATTTAAAGCAGTTTATAATTATTGCAGACGACAAACTTGGCAGCGAAGTGCGTTTGCACGGTTGGCTGATTTAAAAACAAATACGCACGTCCGGGTCAAAGTGACAGCATTTAAAGAGGAAGTCCCTACAATAAACGCATATCCACCAAAGTCATAATACCTGTTTTGGAATGTTCAATCATTATTATGAGGAGTGTCACTTTGAACTTATATACAAAATAAACCGAGTTCATCAATACTGTATCTTTTGTTCTACAACAAAGCATTATTGTTGTCGGCATTTTGTCGATGATCACTCGGTCCCTATATTGTTTACGTAACAGCTTTTCTCGGATGTTACCGGAGATACGTGAAGTAGCGCGAACAAAAACAAAAGGTTTGCTTGATAGGTTTTCTTGCAATATACTTCTTTTCATCATGTGCAAACAAGCGCCCCGTGTGTCGGAGCATTATACGCCCGAAGTATATGCCTTCGTAACATTCACAATATAAATTTGAGTTGAAGGTCACCATGACCTTGACTGACTGACCTCAAAAGCAATAGGGGTCCTGTACTGGCCATGTCCAACCTTCCTACTAAGTATGAAGACAGCAAACCTAAAACTAATCAAGTTATTGAGCGGACGAGATTTTTTAGTTGAAGGTCACTGTGACCTTGACCTTTGACCGACTGACCTCAACTTCAATAGGATTCATGCACTAGCCATGGCCAACCTTCTTACTAAGTATGAAGACAGCACATTTAGTACTTACCAAGTTATTGAGCGGACAAATTTTTTTTTGAAGTCACTGTGACCTTGACCTTTGACTGACTGATTTCAAAATCAATAGGAGTCATGTACTGGACATGACCAACCTTCCTACTACGTATGAAGACACTCAACCCAATACTTATCAAGCTTATTGAGCGGAAAAGAGTTTTAGTTGAAGGTCACCGTGACCTTTGACCGACTGATCTCAACATCAATAGGGACCATGTACTAACAATGACAAACCTTCCTACTAAGTATGAAGACAGCACACTTATACTTTATATCATGTTATTGAGCGGACAAGAATTTTGAGTTTAAGGTTACCGTGACCTTGGCCTTTGACCGACTGACCTACAAATCAATAGAGGCTATCTACTAGCCATGGCCAACCTTTCTACTAAGTATGAAGACAGCATACCCAATTGTTATTGAGCGGACAAAGATGTGGCTAAAGGACGGACGCACAGACAGACGGACGGACAGACGGGCTCGCGCCATACCATAATACGGCCGAAGTTACCTTCGGGCGTATAAAAATAGTTTAGTATATTTTAGGCAGTTTGAAACGCATCTCGAAGGTAGGGAATCCCCCTTTAATATTGGGCGTGAGGCGATAGAAAAGATATGTGTGTTTATCATTACTATAAATAGACATAGATACAGGTATCGCCAACTTTCGTCGATGAAACTCGTGAATTTCCGCTGACTTTATAAATGAAATCGCTACGTGCTTTGCACCACATACCACACATGCTCTACAATATCAATACTGTCACAATAGCCCAGTGGATTGCGTCGTTGATTCTGAGAACAGAAGTCGTTGGTTCGAATCTAAGCAAAGTCTAATTATATAATATATATTTTGCTCTGAAATTTCTTTTTATTGTTCATTTGTTATCGTTGGTTTCTTCATTTTTTTTCAATTCTTTGCAAAGAACGCTTCCCAAGAGTGGTTCGCGTGACGTATACAGCAGAATGCCTAAACACAACTGTTTGGTTACATCATGTATACGTTGTTAATATATTTGTATACAATTTTGTTTCTTGGCCAGCATGCGTCCACCTGCCAAAAATAATGTTTAAATTAAACAATATCATATCTTTAATAACACTTATATGTAAAAAAAAACAAAAAAAAACCAGCTACGGTGGGGCTCGAACCCACGGTACTTATATCGGTAATGCTGTGAGTTACCAACGCTTGTATTACATTGAAACACTTATAATGTACTAGTGGCATTGTTTAGTTGCGCATGCTTCACGTGTGTGTTCGGAAAGATAAAAACAGTTAACGGGAAAAGGCGGAATATTCAAACAGTGCCAGGTCAAACCTTATCGACAATAAAATTAAATCTTATGGCACACCTTTTGTTATCAGTGTTTACAAACACTTCATGCAATAGCGCAACAATTATGGATAACGCGGACTCTAGAAATATAAGTCACAATGCCGACACATTGCACCACAATAAAGAAAATGGCGCCCGCTCGGTTTTTATCAGAGAAAAGAGCTTGTTTTATAAATGTAAGTCCCATTTCTCAGAATTTCTCAAACATGAAGAGATGTTCACACGCATGGTTGGATCGATATACCCGAGTCATATAATCGTGTTTAAACGGGTTATGGCGCATATATTTAGATAATTTGGTGGACTAGGCAGATTTGGTTACTCAGGGGTCACCATAAGGAACTGACTGCTACCATCTCTACAAACAAACTCGTTTCGATTAACTACGAGAACATAACCCGAATACGCGCACAGACCATTCCATTGTCAGTCGATGGTGGTCAGATCATACGAACATTTGTCCTTAACCCATTCCCTCATATTGACGACTTTTGACGACTCTGTAAAAGCCACGTTGTGAAACCATTGTGACAAATAGAGCATTTGCTCCTGTAGGAGCAAATGCTCTATTTATCACAATGGTTTCAAACTACAAATTCTAAAATTTTCCTTTTCTCTAGTTAATGCTCCTTTTCGGCAGATTCATTCAAAGAGGTTGTATCTAAAAAATAGCCTATGAGGTAATGGGTTAAAGGAACTGACGTAATCACCAAAACTAGAGATAAAATAAGAATAAAAAGCAAGTGCACAAACTAAGAAACAGACGACCGAATAGTGCTTCTTAAAATCTTCCCCAAAGAAGCCTCTAAACAGGTTCATGCATATCGGCAAGTTCAAGGCCAATGTGATATACAGGGACCACAACAACAGTGACAAATCCCATGTGTTCCAAGTGCCTAGAATCAGGTCATACAATCAATTCTTGAATAAATGATTGTATATACGCGTGTATATACAGTGTAAAACACCGGGTAACAATAAGGGAGCTTGTTCTGTCAACTCGGGTATGACGAATCTGCGAATGACACCAGACGCCCGTTGGGACACGAAACTGGTGGCATAAGCGTGTTGATGGAAAAGTCTACACACAGACTCTACCGCAAAGACAGGTAATACATCGGACTCTGAGCCGGTAGTTTAGGAGGAGATGCTGTTTAATGTATGTTTAGCCCCTGTCACTTAAGGATGATGTAGAAAAGCATTGATAAAATTAATCGCTACCTTAGAGAACACGTAATAAATATTCATCTATTAATGTATAACAAACAGCTTTGTGGTTTGTATGCATTTTACCGTATTCCTCGAGTCCCATCTAGGACATGCAAATGTAGTGTTACATGTAAACGCCGTACACCTTGTAAGCTACTTGCGGTTTTCATAACAATTTTACCTATTCGCCGCACACACGTCGCTTTTCTTGTATCAAATTCAGTCAATTTCGCTCGTATTCAACAATATATGCTGATATAGGCGTTGTATACGTTATGTGATAATAACGAATGTGTAACACTGTATGTAAGACTATTACAAAAGTGAATATAAACATAAAGTGCGAATACGCTTTTGTCTTCCTCGCTACTGGTTTGGTTTAAGTTTAAACATATTTTATTACTCATATTTATACAGTTACATGTACATAAGTAAAACCCCGCTAATGCGACCACTTAATAAACAGTCACTGGTGTCGTTTAAAGCAGGTGGTTGCTTAATGCAGGACGAAAGTTATGCAGAAAGCTCCTAGAGGAGCTTTCTGCATAACTTTCGTGCTGCATTAAGCTACCACCTGCCTATGCCACCCAGAATGATGCCCCCTTTTGGTGGTCGCATAAGCGGGGTTTTACTGTATATGCCTTTTACAAATGACCACACATATATAAAAGTAAATAGGTTGGACCACAAGTTCTGGCAACATTAGAAAAGTTCCTCCTGGTTTGGTTGTACAAGTCGGATATTTATGAGCCTAAATGATTTTCATACGTGGATATGAAGTGATCAGAAACAAACTAAATACAGTAAAACCTCTCTATAACGGCCACTATGGGAGCGTTCTGTTTTATTATACCCCCCTTTTGAAAAAATGGGGGTATATTGCTTTGCACATGTCGGTCGGTCGGTCTGTCGGTCGGTCGGTTGGTCGGTCGGTCGGTCGGTAGATCGATGGTTTCCGAACGATAACTTACAAACAACTTGGTCTAGAATCTTCAAACTTGCTGTGGTGGTTGGTCATGACAAGTAGATGAACCCTATTGTTTTTGAGGTCACTAGGTCAAAGGTCAAGGTCACCATGACCTAAAATGGTAAAATAGTTTCCGATCAATAACTGCTCAAGGGTTTGGCTTGGGATCTTCAAACTTGCTGTGGTGGTTGGTCATGACCACTATATGATCTCTATTTATTTTGAGGTCACTAGGTCAAAGGTCAAGGTCACCATGACCGTAACTAGTTAAATGGTTTCCGATCAATAACTGCTCAAGGATTTAGCTTAGAATCTTCAAACTTGCTGTAGTAGTTGGTCATGACCACTGGATGACCCCTATTGTTTTTGAGGTCACTAGGTCAAAGGTCAAGGTCACCATGACCTTTACTGGTAAAATGTTTTCTGATCAATAACTGCTCAAGGGTTTGACTTAGGATCTTCAAATTTGCTTAGGTGGTTGGTCATGACAACTAGATGAGGCCTATTGTTTTTTGAGGTCACTAGGTCAAAGGTAAAGGTCACCATGACCTTAACTGGTGAAATGGTTTGCTATCAAGAACTGCTCAAGGGTTTGGCTTAGGATCTTCAAATTAGCTGTGGTAGTTGGTCATAACCACTAGATGACCCCTAATGTTTTTGAGGTCACTAGGTCAAAGGTCAAGGTCACCAGGACCTTAACTTGTAAAATGGTTTCTTATCAATAACTACTCAAGGGTTTGGCTTAGGATCTTCAAATTTGCTTAGGTGTTTGGTCATGACAACTAAATGAGCCCTGTTGTTTTTTAGGTCACTAGGTCAAAGTTCAAGGTCACCATGACCCTAACTGATGAAATAGTTTCCGATCAATAACTGCTCAAGGGTTTGGCTTAGGATCTTCAAACTTGCTGTGGTGGTTGGTCATGACTAATAGATAACCCCTATTGTTTTTGAGGTCACTAGGTCAAAGGTCAAGGTCACCATGACCTTAACTAGTGAAATGGCTTCCAATCAATAACTGCTCAAGGGTTTGGCTTAGGATCTTCCAACTTGCTGTGGTGGTTGGTCATGACAACTAGATGACCCCTATTGATTTTGAGGTTACTAGGTCAAAGGTCAAGGTCATCATGGCTTTAACTGATGAAATGGTTTCCAATTAATAACTGCTTAATGGTTTGGTTCGGGATCTTCAAACTTGCTGTGGTAGTTGGTCGTGACCACTAGATAACCCCTATAGTTGTTGAGGTCACTAGGTCAAAGGTCAAGGTTACCATGACCTGAACTTGTGAAATGTTTTCAGATCAATAAATGATCAGTGGTTTGGCTTAGGATTTTCAAAGTTGCTGTGGTGATTAGTCATGACTGCTAGATGACTTCTATAGTTTAGGTCACTAGATCAAAGGTTAGGGGGGGTGGGGGGGTATACATGTTTTACAAACATCTCTTGTTCTCTTTAAGCATCCACCTGCTTTTAACACAAAATATGTGATGAAATTTAGTGGCCGTTATAGAGAGGGTTTACTGTATTGGTTAATATTTCTACTAGTATGTACAAAACATTGCATTGCTAGATACACCCAGTTTACCATACACTTTGCGGATTAAAAACCAGCTGGTGAATATGCCATCAACTTTCTTTCGCCTCGCCTGGTAGCTATTTCCGGTTCCATTGATAGACGGTGATATCGGTCGGTAAGAAGGGTAAGCCCACAAACGAATTCGCCTTGACAAGGTCTTCCAGAGTTTCACACCCAGCAGACGGAGAGCTAGCTCTGTCCCACGCTCACTACCCACGTCGGTAGAGAATTTGCAAGACAACACAAAGACGTCCCGGCAGAACAAGAGAGACGACGACAGTGACAGTGGCTGATCAGTGTACTCTCTAGAATTGTAATAACGGACAGCTTAACGGATTCCGAAACTGATCGCGTTTTCACATGTGCTATTGCTATTATAACACGCACTCACTATGCCACCTACCAAAAATGTGCAATATGGTACATGTTTTTTGATAGATACAGAAATTCAGTGAAATATATCCCAAACACCTGCTTAATTATATGGTACGAAATACTTTTATAAACAAATTTAGAAAATTGCCCGAAATCGTTTCCTCAATAGATATCCATGTAAGAAGTAATGACGTCATGAATATTAATTACATCAATATATTATAATAGTGCATGGATACAGGATACTATTACCATGGGGGAAACTGTAAATTATATATTTATTATATTATAAGTAAACAGAGCAGACCCTGATCAGACGGTTAGTTTTACACCCAACTTCTTTGAAAACGTGGAAAAGGAGCATTTACTAGAGAAAGGGAAATTTTAGAATTGTGTCGTTTTGAAACCATTGTGATAAACAGAGCGTTTGCTCCTAAGGAACAAATGATCTATTTATCAGAAAAAATGCGTCAAAAGGCGTCAATATGAGAGAATGGGTAAAGATGTTTGAAGCGTGAATACCACAAGATAGCCCTTCTCACGCCAAATACGTTCCGTCTGTAAATGTTTCTGTTGTCATGACAACCCGAGTTCTGCATCAAATGCGTTTTTTAAAGGACTAACTATAGAAGAAACAAACAATGTTTCATAAAAATGCAGACAATGGTTAAGAAATGTTTAAATACATTTAAAACTGACTCATAGACAGGACGTCCGTTTTGACGGATTGAGTGTATGTGGCTATTCTTTCGTTCAAAATAGCCACATAAGACGAAATTTAGCCACATAAAACCTTTGAAAACAAAAGAACTTTTGTTCGCATAGTCAAATAAACAGGAATTGTTAGTGCGAGTGGACAGACAGGCGGACGGACACGGGATGCTGTACGATCACAATAAGTTTTTAGGACTTTATGCCTAGGTGATCTTATGAAATAAATTAAACACAGTGCTCCCTCCCTACAACGGCCCTCTCAATAACGATTCCATCCTTACAACGCATGTCACTGATTCCGAAACAACAAGGCTCCAGAAACAACCTTTTTCCACCATATTTGCTTTATGCCTCCCTCAAACCCTATGTTGTGACCACTCTAAATAGAATCGTCACTTTGTGACGATTCTAAAGAGTGGTCACAACATAGGGTTTGATAGACGCATAACAGTTTTAGTTCTCTAAATACACCTTATCTGGGGATCTGCACAAACGCTAATTATGTTTGACTTTCCCTCCCTATAACAACTCCCTCTGAACAACACATTCATTCTTCGTATCCCAAAGGGTGTCGTTGTAGAGAGGGGGCACTGTATAGATTTCATTATTCAATGCCAGTCATAGTCAATTCCTTTTTTGTTAAAAAATCTGTTTAAACATTCACACAGTCACTATTGTTCTGAAGGATGACACGATGTAACAACGAGGTTCGTCGATTTTCTTCGAAATTTATTACTATCGATGTATAACAAAAATGGCGATGTAAACCAACCAAGGGCAAATCACTCTTACCGGCCCGTCACAGTGAATAGTTCCTAACAATGGTAGCACTGAATGGTTTTTACCGCGATAGTAAAGAACAGTTTGAAATTTAAGCTTCTCTTAAGAACAACTATGATTATCATAGGCAAAGGTAATACAGAAAACTACTTTAAGAGCTTTCTGCATAATTTATGTCCTGCCTTAAGCCACCACTAGTTTTAAAAATCAAAACCTTTATTTACTTCTTTTGAGCTGTTGCAATAGCGAGACTTTACTGTACTTTGAAAGTTATGACTAAATTAAATAATTAGTGCCATGTGGCTTCTATAAAGGACATGTGCAAATAGTGAATACCTAGGTCAGAGAGCCCCAGAGGGTGTCAATCATTTTACAGTATAACCTCTCTATAACGACCACTACATTGTGCTAATTAGTTGGTATTTAGTGCAAGTGGCTGCTTAAAGCAAGGTGAAAGTTAAACAGAACGCTCCTATAGGAGCGTTCTGTTTTACTTTGACCTTGCGTTAAGCAGCCACCTGCCTTTTACACAAAATAGTTGATGTAATGTAGTGGTCGTTATAGAGAGGTTTTACTGTATATCAGTGGTTTCTTTCAGCAAAAATTGTGTTTGCTGTGGACTCCCCCCCCCCCACCTTTTCACATGAAAACTGAATGTGTTCCGACGTAAGATCTGACCAAGTTTTCCTTAACCATTCCCCTGTTCTATATCTATTCCAATTTTCAATAACTACTGAATATTCATGGACAAAATATAACGAAATATGAAAGGTGTAACATCGTAGAAAGTAAAACATTGCAGCCATTGTAGAAAGTAAAGAAACATATCTTTCAAAATCCATTAGCAAACAGAGCAGACCCTGCTCAGAAGACTCCTATAGGAGCCGTCTGATCTGGTTCTACTCTGTTTACAAAAACATAGAAAGGGTTTTAGTAATATGGAAATAAATGGGTTAAACGACGTGGTTTTAAAGAAATTCAACTTAAGTGATATTTATAGAGACTTTCTACTGTATACGCTATAAAACTTCCTTCTTCTTTTTTGCATTTTGCTATAGCCAATGAAATAAACGCACGTCTCTTCGGTACATGTATGTTATGGGTATTTGCGTGGCCTTCTCCCTTGTTCTATCGATTTACGCCACACAAAGGCGAAGTGTGTGAAGCAGCAAGCCGTGACCGGGTAAAACGAATGATTATGATGGACTAAAAAACCCTTAGGATACTTGATGCAGAATGAAACTGAGACAGAACACTATTTTCGTTCGGCTCTCTCAGTCTGTATTACTTTCGTCCTACATCAAGCTACCGACTGTTAACCCTTCGCTTGCTGTTCACGTCAATATACTTTCTTGTAAATGGTGAAGACCCAGATGAGACAGCTCCTGCAGCAGCTATCTCATCAGGGTCTGCACTATTTACAAGTTGAGTGTGCAACCAGTGCACTCCGCAACAGTGATTACACAAAGAAATTATTGTAGACAGCGAAAATATATGTAATTATACAACAGGACATGGGTAAAGAAGAAGAAATGTATTTTAAAATTCAGCAAGAGAAGGGTTAACACGGGTCACATTTTAACATTGTCTGTAGACAGGTTTTTTATTATTTTAGTTGTCTTAGTCGTGTACACAGTAGAACTTGTCTCAGGCGGTCATTTACCTAAAGAATATATGCGTCTTAACCCATTACCTCATAGGCTATTTTTAAATCAAACCTCTTTGAATAAATCTTCCGAAAAGGAGCATTAACTGGAGAAAAGGAAAATTTAGAATTTTGTAGTTTGAAACCATTGTGATAAATAGAGCATTTGCTCCTATAGGAGCAAATGCTCTATTTATCACAATGGTTTCACAAAGTGACTTTTACAGAGCCGTCAAAAGTCGTCAATATGAGGGAATGGGTTAAAAGAGCAAGTGGCTGCTTAATGCAGGTCAAACGTAATGCAGAAAAAAATCATATAGGACCTGCACCTGTCTTACAGACCCATAATTAGACTTCTTTTTGACTGCCGCTTAAGACAGGTTCTACTCTATTTATAGGAATTTAAATTATTGAACAACAAATACAGTAAAACCTCTCTTAACCGGATGTTAAATTTAGTATAAATATCGGTCTTGGAGACAGGTGACAGCTTAATGAAGGGTGGAAGTCATGCAGAAAGCTCCTAGAGGAGCTTTCTGCATGACTTTCACCCTTCATTAAGCAGTCACCTGCTTAAAATATCTGAATTCTTCTCTACTAAAATTCCGGTTAAGAGAGGTTTTACTGTATAAAAATGAGCCGCCTTAGCTAAAGAGTAGACCAAGGTCAGACAGCATCTATAGGAGTCGTCTGAACGTAATATGTTATGTTTGATTGTGTGTAAGGTAACTCTAATTACAATTCAGTAAATTTGGAAGAAATAAACTACAAATGTATGTTACATATACAATGACAACTATCTCAAGCGATCTCTTAATGAATAAACATAGGCGGAGCTTAATACTGAACGAAAGTAATGCTAAAAAGCTCCTGCGCCTCTAATCCTTTCTATGTTCTATGTTTATTCCAGAATTCAATACCTATTGAATATTCATTTACAAAATGGTTGTAATGAAATATGGAGGGTGGACAATTGTAGACATTTTAGAAAGTAAATCAACAGATCTTTCAAATTCCTCTAACAAACAGAGCAGACCCTGATTATACGGCTCCTATAGGAGCCATCTGATCATGGTCTGCTCTGTTTGCAAATGCGTGAAAACATGTTTTTTTATTTATATGAGTGAAAGGGTCAAGGAAAGACGACAGAAATACAGAAAACTCACGCAAAAGCTTTCTGTATATAACTTGTGTCTTTCATTAACCACTTACGTGTCTTAACCCTTTACTCCGTATATACACTTTTCTATGCCTATGCAAACAGAGTAGACCCAGAGCAGACGGCTCCTGTATTATCTATTCTGATTCTACAGTTTCTGCTTTAAAGACCTAGACCTATTTCAAGGGGTCGCTTTAGAATGGCTTTGCTGTATAAAGTAAATCAAACGATCATTTCTACACTGCGTTATATCGAATTGCAGCTTCGATCTGCATTTCAATATGATATACAGTTGGACGTCGATATCACGGACTTCAATGGACCATACAAATTACTTCGAGATAATTGAGGTTCGAGTTATCCGATTAACAATCTGAACAATTTATCAAATTCACAGCTTAATGCAGGTCTAATGTTATGCTGAAAGCTCCTGTAGGAGGTTTCAGCATTTCTTTAGACCTGTATTAAGCTGTCACACCTGTTTCTAGATATGTGTAGTGGTACATTTTAGAACAATTCAGTATCGTACATTTTGGAAGGACCATAATTTTACTTCGAGTAATCTCGAAGTCGAGTTATACGAGTTCGAGATATCGAGGTTTAACTACACATCACAAAAGCACCTGTGCTCCTGACGAAGTTCTGTTCTGTGTATATTCTTTAACCCATTTATCCCAAGCGTCTTTTAAAAAAGGACATAGGCAAACAGTGTAGACCCAGATCAGAGGCTTCCTGTAAATGGCTTATTCCAGCACATATTTTGTGTGCTGTGTCCCCCTCCACATGGAAAATGGACGGGTTACAGAGTAAGATGTGGACGGGTTACATAATAAGGTTTGGACGGGTTACAGAGTAAGGTCCTGCAGGAGCTGTCTCATCAGGGTCTGCACTATTAACAAATTGATTGTGCAACCAGTGCACTCCGCAGCAGTGATTGCACAGAGAAATTATTGTAGACAGTGAAGATATATGTACTTATACAACAGGACATGGGTAAAGAAGAAGAAATGTTTTTTTAAAATTCAGCAAGAGAAGGTTTAACACGGGTCACATTTTAACATTGTCTGTAGACAGGTTTTTTTATTATTTTAGTTGTCTTAGTCGTGTACACAGTAGAACTTGTCTCAGGCGGTCATTTACCTAAAGAATATATGCGTCTTAACCCATTACCTCATAGGCTATTTTTAAATAGAACCTCTTTGAATAAATCTACCGAAAAGGAGCATTAGCTGGAGAAAAGGAAAATTTAGAATTTTGTAGTTTGAAACCATTGTGATAAATAGAGCATTTGCTCCTATAGGAGCAAATGCTCTATTTATCACAATGGTTTCACAAAGTGACTTTTACAGAGCCGTCAAAAGTCGTCAATATGAGGGAATGGGTTAAAAGAGCAAGTGGCTGCTTAATGCAGGTCAAACGTAATGCAGAAAAAAATCATATAGGACCTGCACCTGTCTTACAGACCCATAATTAGACTTCTTTTTGACTGCCGCTTAAGACAGGTTCTACTCTATTTATAGGAATTTAAATTATTGAACAACAAATACAGTAAAACCTCTCTTAACCGGATGTTAAATTTAGTATAAATATCGGTCTTGGAGACAGGTGACAGCTTAATGAAGGGTGGAAGTCATGCAGAAAGCTCCTAGATGAGCTTTCTGCATGACTTTTACCCTGCATTAAGCAGTCACCTGCTTAAAATATCTGAATTCTTCTCTACTAAAATTCCGGTTAAGAGAGGTTTTACTGTATAAAAATGAGCCGCCTTTGCTAAAGAGTAGACCAAGGTCAGACAGTATCTATAGGAGTCGTCTGAACGTAATCTGTTTTGTTTGCTTGTGTGTGAGGTAACTCTAATTACAATTCAGTAAATTTGGAAGAAATAAACTACAAATGTATGTTACATATACAATGACAACCATCTCAAGCGATCTCTTTATGAATAAACATAGGCGGAGCTTAATACTGAACGAAAGTAATGCTTAAAGCTACTGTGCCTCTAATCCTTTCTATGTTCTATGTTTATTCCAGAATTCAATACCTATTGAATATTCATTTATAAAACGGTTGTAATGAAATATGGAGGGTGAACAATTGTAGACATTTTAGAAAGTAAATCAACAGATCTTTTCAAATTCCTCTAACAAACAGAGCAGACCCTGATCAGACGGCTCCTATAGGAGCCATCTGATCATGGTCTGCTCTGTTTGCAAATGCGTTAAAACTTGTTTTTTTTATTTATATGAGTGAAAGGGTCTAGGAAAGACGACAGAAATACAGAAAACTCACGCAAAAGCTTTCTGTATATAACTTGTGTCCTTCATTAATCACTCACGTGTCTTAACCCTTTACTCCGTATATACACTTTTCTATGCCTTTGCAAACAGAGTAGACCCAGCGCAGACGGCTCCTGTATTATCTATTCTGATTCTACAGTTTCTGCTTTAAAGACCTAGACCTATTTTAGGGGGTCGCTTTAGAATGGCTTTGCTGTATAAAGTAAATCAAACGATTATTTCTACACTGCGTTATATCGAATTGCAGCTTCGATCTGAATTTCAATATGATGTACAGTTGGACGTCGATATCACGGACTTCAATGGACCATACAAATTACTTCGATATAACAGAGGTTCGAGTTATCCGATTATCAATCTGAACAATTTATCAAATTCACAGCTTAATGCAGGTCTAATGTAATGCTGAAGACCTGTATTAAGCTGTCACACCTGTTTCTATATATGTGTAGTGGTACATTTTAGAACAATTCAGTATCGTACATTTTGGAAAGACCATAATTTTACTTCGAGTTATCTCAAAGTCGAGTCATACGAGTTCGAGATATCGAGGTTTAACTACACATCACAAAAGCACCTGTGCTCCTGACGAAGTTCTGTTCTGTGTATATTCTTTAACCCATTTATCCCAAGCGTCTTTTAAAAAAGGACATAGGCAAACAGTGTAGACCCAGACCAGAGGCTTCCTGTAAATGGCTTATTCCAGCACATATTTTGTGTGCTGTGTCCCCCTCCACATGGAAAATGGACGGGTTACAGAGTAAGATGCGGACGGGTTACAGAGTAAGATCTGGACTGGTTACAGAGTAATATCTGGACGGATTATAGAGTAAGATCTGGACGGGTTACAGAGTAATATCTGGACTGGTTACAGAGTAAGATCTGGACTGGGTTACAAAGTAATATCTGGACGGTTTACAGAGTAAGATGTGGACGGGTTACAGATTAAGATCTGGACGGGTTACAGAGTAAGATCTGGACCGGATTACAAAGTAATATCTGGACGGGTTACAGAGTAAGATCTGGGCTGGTTACAGAGTAATATCTGGACGAGTAAGATGTGGACGGGTTACAGAGTAAGATGTGGACGGTTCCATGGTAAGATCTGGAAGGGTTACAAAGTAAGATCTGGACTGGTTACAGAGTAAGATCTGGACTGGTTACAGAGTAAGATCCGGGCGGGTTACAAAGTAAGATGTTGACAGGTTACAGAGTAACAGCTGGACGGGTTTTCTTTACATAATATGGGAATGGGTTATGGAAAAAGGTCTCTCTATTAGGTAAAGGGTTAAACGAAATCATGAAGCTTTATCGATCAAATTATCATTTATAATGATACGTATCAACATATCCTATTATAAAACCTACGAAAGCTGTCAAAACAATACATGTACCGACTGTACAGTAAAACCCCCTCTAATGCGACCACACAAAAGAGGTATAATTCTGAGTGGTAGATGCAGGTGAATGCTTAATGCAGGACAACAATAATGCACTAGAGGAGCTTTCTGCATTACTTTTGTCCTGCATTAAGCAACCACCTGCTTATAAAGACACCCAGGTATATTCATTTAGTGGTCGCATTAGAGGGGTTCTACTGTATATCTAATTGCGTTGTGCCCAGAAAGCACAGATACAGTAAAACCTTTCAATAACGGCCACTAAATGGTGTTAATTGGTCGGTATTTAGGGCAGGTAGTTGCTTAAAGCAAGGTGAAAGTAAAACAGAACGCTCCTATAGGAACGTTCTGTTTTACTTTTACCTTGCTTTAAGCAGCCGCCTGCTTTTAACACAAAATATTTTATGTAATTTATTGTCCGTTAAAGAGAGGTTTTACCGTAGCCTACTGCGACTTTATTCAAAACAGGTTTTATCCAGTTTTGAGCATACCCAATAGATCACATGCAGGAAGTGTGAAATATTTAATGAATAAATTATTAACCCTTTATCCGAGCGATACGCATTTTCACGTCTTTGCTAATAGAGTAGATCCAGATCATAGATCTTTGCAAATAGAGTAGATCCAGATCAGAGGCTCATCTGAATGATGTCTGTTCAGGCTGATCTTTGTTTGTCTATGGAGTTACAGTAGAACCTGTCTTAAGTGACCATCAAAAAGAGGTTTAATTATGGGTCTGTAGGACAGGTGGTAGCTTAATGCAGGACAAAAGTAATGAAGAACGCTCTTGTAGGAGCTTTCTGCATTACTTTTGTCTTGCATTAAGCAACCGCCTGCATGCTTTTTAAGATGGCTGTGCTCAGTCTATTCAAAGACGCTTAGCCCTTCGCTTGCTATTCACGTCAATATACCTACCTGTAAATAGTGAAGACCCAGATGAGACAGCTCCTGCAGGAGCTGTCTCTACAGGGTCTGCACTATTTACAAGTTGATTGTGCAACCAGTGCACTCCACAGCAGTGATTGCACAGCGAAAATACTTGTACACGGTGAAGATATATATAATTATACAACACGACATGGGTAAAGAAGGAGAAATGTATTTAAAATTCAGCAAGAGAACGGTTAAGACAGTCTACTGTATATAGGTCTGGTTCTACAATTTCTTTAAGTTAAAGTTAAATCATTTTGTATCCATATTCTTTATAACATAATAAATTAGATACAGTTGAACTTCGATATCTCGAACTCTGATAATTCGAACTTCCGGATAATTCGAACTTCTCAAAGTAAACGATCGGTCCTTCTAAAATTTACAATACAGAATTTTCTAAACTGTATCTTTTTATCTTTGATATATAGTGCAGACTCTGAGAGACATCTCCTGCAGGAGCTGTCTCATCCGGGTATTCACTAGTTACAGGTAGGTATATTGACGTGAATAGCAAGCGAAGGGTTAGCGTCCGGTTTAGAGGTGTTTCACTGTATTTTAGACATTAAGAGAGCAATGGAGAAAGGAAAATGAAAATAATGAAGGGCCAGTATTGAGAAGAAAATGATAGTTTAAAAACCAGAGAATGACAGAGAGACATTGGAATATAAACGAGAGGTAGAGAGAGAGAGAGAGAGAGAGAGAGAGAGAGAGAGACAGAGAGAGACAGACAGAGACAGAGACAGAGACAGATAGTAGGGGACATTTTTCGAAATTTTGTTACCTGGTTTACAATGACAGGATACTTTCAGATAACGAAGAGTATGACTTAACAATCAAAATAAGAAGGGTGGCAGCATTGTGGTACAATAATAAAGCACTAAAATTTGAGTTTCCATGGCAACGGCTATGTCGTAGAAATAAAATAAATATCATACACAAAGATCTCTTAATATCTTTTTAACTAATGAGGGGATTTTTATATAACTTTATAATTAAATGACTAATATCAAGGCAATGTTGAAAATATAAGTTTCAATTGATTCCCTATAAGGTCAATGTCATGGTTAGGAGTCAACGGTCAAATATGAGTTTTTTTCTCTGTTTCAAGACCTTTTCGTTCTGCAATTTTACATTAACATTGGTATATTTAAGTAAAACTTGGCACAGATATTCATTTAAAAAGGAGGTTTCCTTTACTACGAGTTTTATAGGTGTGTCAAGGTCAATGTCACAAGTAGAGGTCAATCGACACATTTTAGAAGTCAAACATCATTTTTTACTAATTTGTGAATGTTGAAATCCACTTGTTCTACATATGTGATGTATTTCTAATAACTTTGCAAGATGAACATACTGTACTAAAACAATATCCTCTAACAAGGACTTTGTTACATACTGCCAATGTCAAGGTCGCAAGTAGAGGTCAAATGTCACATTTTAGAAGTCAAAGGTCAAATTTGTACTTTTTGTGCAATTTCAGTACATTTTCCCATGTATGTGATGTATGTTTTGTAATAAATGTGCACATGCACTTTACGAAGTCAATATCCTCTACCAAGGAAGTTGGTACATATTGTCAATGTCAAGGTCGCAAGTAGAGGTCAAAAGTCATATTGCCAAATTTGTACTTTTTGTGCATTTCAGTCAATTTTTTCTACCTATGTGATGTATATTGTAATTAATGTGCACAACATACTAAGACAATATCCTCTACCAAGGACTCGGTACATAAAATCAAGGTCATTGGAAGGTCAAAGGTAAAACTTGAGAACTATTTTCTTACCCTAACATGAATATTTCGTAGATCGAGGAAGAGACATAAATATAATGGTTATACACAACAGTTTAATGATATATTATTTAAGATAAATAAATTGTACCTTATAAACTCTTCTTTCAGCATTTCAGATAATATCACCATAGTCAGTTTGCGCCTTGTTAACGTTTGTATGATCACAATTTTCTCAGAAATATCAACTAATTAATAACTATGACAGAGCACATATTTATCACAAAAGTGCTGAAATCATAATGTTAAAAATTTCACAAATGATTTAAAAATCATTATCACCGACATTCAAAATAATTTTCAGACAATCAAATTCATCATCACAGACATTCAAAATTGTAACAATAACAGGATACATGTATCAATATCTTAATAGTGGCATTATTATCATGTTGTGTTTTTTTCATTTTCTGTTGGTTTGTTGGTTGTTTTGTTCCCAACTTTAACGTTGGCGACAATTTTGTAGCTATTGCACATGCATACTTCAAACTTAGCATGCATATGCAACTTATAGAGGCAAAAATATTTAGGGGTGACATATCAAGATCAAGTTCATACATCAAGGTCAAATGTCAAATTACTGGTCAAATTTAGAATGGCAATACATTTGTCACCATTCAAAATACATCCCTCAAACGTGGCATGCATTTGCAACTTATGGAGGCGAACGTTTTAGTGGTGACTTTTTAAGGTCAATGTCATACATTATGGTCAAGTGTCAAATTACGGGTCAAATTTAGATTGGTGATAATTTTGTCGTCTTCAACATACATCCTTCAAACTTGGCATGCATTTGAAACTTATGGAGGCGAACATATTTAGGGGTGACATAATAAGGTAAAGGTCATACACCAAAATCAAACATCATATCGGGGACATTGTGTTTCACAAACAGATTTCGTTGTTTTTAAATCATAACGTGTGTATACCACATACATTATTTACAACATGTATACACATTACATAATACAGAATATGTCAGTAGATTGTATTTTATTTGAAAAAGTACAATAACAATTGTTTTTACAGCATATGGGAACTATAAGTTTTCTTGAAAAGTAAGCTTGGTTTGTTAAAATGTTCATTTAAAATCATCTCTGTTTTGAAACACCAAGAACGAAATTGATTTCAGACCAAATAAGCAAACCACTGTCAATATGATAGATCTAATAATGTATCGGTAGTCACATTCATTCATTGAATATCGCAAAGTTGATTGTGGCCAAACACAACTAAGCTATCACTAAAGGTGATTATTACAACCTAGAGCTATCACTAAAGGTGATTATTACCCCTGCCCGCCACCTTGTCACAAGATCCACTGACTTCAGTACAAGCGGCAATAGCTCAATAATCCTTTCATCCACTTAAATTGATTATGAAAAGTAACAAAGGGGAATAAATCTCTCAAAAATGAATTTAGAGTTACAGCCCTTGTTGACTGCACGTCCTCACCACCCTCTTTCCATATATAAAATTTCACAGTTGTGCCTTCAATACTTGAGATGTTATGCTCCAGACAAACAAATTGCTTCTAAAAAGTAACTACATGCATGGGGAAAAACTCCCTCAAAAATGAATTTAGAGTTACAACCCTTATTGACTGCACATCCTCTCATCACCCTCTATCTATATGTAAAGTTGCACAGTTGTTCCTACAATACTTGAGAAGTTATGCTCCGAACAAAAATTGCTTCTTGAAAGTAACTAAAGGGGATAACTCCCTCAAAAAAATAATTTAGAGTTGCAACCCTTGTTGACAGCACATCCTCTCATCACCCTCTCTCCATATATAAAGTTTCACAGTTGTTTCTACAATACTTGACAAGTTCTGCTCCGGACAAAAACTTGCTTCTGAAAAGTAACTAAGGGGAATACCACCCTCAAAAATGAATTTAAAGTTACAACCCTTGTTGACTGCACATACTCTCATCACCCTCTATCCACATAATTATGAAGTTTCACAGTTGTGCCTATAATACTTTAGGAGTAATGCTCCGGATGGACGGACGGACGGAAGGACGGACGGACACTCGCGATTCCAATATAGCCCCCACTTCTTTAGAAGTGGGGTATAATTGCATGTTTTATCCATGTCAGTTTATTGCATACTTAAGCAGCTCATAACTATTGAAACTCCAAGTATTTCCATAAGTTTCGTGTGTTCAAATATCACACGAATACTGACAGCTAGCTGAGCATTGAAGAATCGCTTCGTACACGAGCCTCAATTGGTTTTGCATGCGCACAGTGTACGCTCCAGAAATTCCTTCACGACCAAGGGCTTGTCTGTCCACAATGTATGAGGGTGGACTTGCCAACCGAACAAAGCTCAGGTCATGGAAAATCAGTTTGGAAATTCAGACATAAATACCAAATGCTGTCACTGTTTCAGCTACTTTGGTAGAGTCACAAAATGATCATTCCCATCAACTTATTTCAAAATCTGACCATCGGTTTGTAGAAATATATTCTGAAAGTTGGAGATCCTTCGAAAGCATAAGTAGTAATGCAAAAGGAGAAAACTGCAGACTCGGTTTTATTGAGTCTGTTCGCGACTAGTTATTAAAAATGCAACACTACTCACACCCCCTAGCACCGGCTTAAGCAGTATTCAAATTTTCAAAATTGATAACATAAAAACTAATGATTCCGAGGGACCAGTAAGTATATCAACACTGAGAAATTAAATATTGTTTTTTTTTTGGTTGTCATGGCAACCAGATTTCCACATGGTTTCAAACCTTTTTAGCTAGTTTTGGAGGTGGTTACCTAATGATTATTCCAATTAAATTATTCTGAAGTCAGACCATTGGTTTTGGTGAAGGGGAGATTTAAAAGTTTGCTATGTTTTCTATACAGACAAACAGGCCCGCCCCCTAGCGGCCATGTTGTTTTAGATATTGTCATGAGTTTAGCTAATTGGGAAGATAGTCACCTAATGATTATTCCCATCAAATTATTTTGAAACCTGACAACCGGTTTCGGAGCAAAATAGGTTAGAAGATTTTTCTTTTGGTTGCCATGGCAACCAGAGTTTAACATGGATCCACATTTTATTCGCTAGTTTGACAGAGAATCACCCAAAGACCATCCTTGGAAAGTTTCATTACATTTAACAATAAAACTTTAGAGGGGATGTCACTTGAAATAAAATAATGACGACAGACGACACACAATGGACGACGCCTGACGACCGACACATGATGATCACAATAGCTCGCCTTGGCACGTTGTGCCAGGTGACCTACAAATAGACAGTCTTCTTGAATCGACTTGTTTGTTTGATACAATGATGGAAAGAACGAAAGAAAATGTAAATAATTTGAAAATATTGTGCAAAAATCACTAAAAAGAGTTCTTTTATAGCCGTTGCCATGGTAACAAAGGATATGTTTACTGTTAATTTGTAAATAAAATGTTCCAACAATAATCACATGGAAGACCACACCAATACTTTATACAAATAACAAGACAAACATGATGTAAAAAGAAAATGTAGGCTAACTTTATAATTCACTAGAAAATGTTAATTTCAGAACCACAAATGAATTCCATATCATTTTAAGAATATTTTGGTTGCCATGGCAACCAGATCTGTGTCCCAGACTGTAAACATAATATTTGCGTAATTTTGTAAGTTAATAGCAAGGTCTTACAATAACTCATTATTTAGACATTTAGAAAAAAACAATAAGGATTTGTTTCAAAAACGTGAAAAATTGGGGAAAATTACATACGTTATTGCCATAGTAACCAATCATTGAGGAAAAAATTATTTTAATTTAATTTCAAATCAACACTAGCCATCTCTCATTTCCAAAGAGTAAACAATGGGGACATATTTACATCCATAAGCAAACTGGCAGTCCTTTTAAATTCTTTATATCATTTTGAAGCTTGTTGCTATGGAAACCACGATTTCCATCAGAATATTATTGGGAATGTTCTGCCACCCTTCTAAAAATGTTAGGTAAGGTGTTAAGTTTATATATGTAAAATATGGAGTTATTGTAAATCAGGTAACAAAATCGGCCAAAATCAGGCTTTTTGTCCCCTACTAAGAGACAGAGACAGACAGACAGACAGACAGACAGACAGCGAACAGACAGACAGACAGATAGACCGACAGAGGGGGAGGGGAAGAGAGGGGCAGACAGACAGAGAACTGTATACAGTGATATAGGTAGAGAGGCAGGACAGAGAGATAGAGAGAGAGACAGACAGACAGACAGGGATGGAGACAGATAGAGACAGAGAGAGACACACACACACACGCACATACACAGAGAGAACGGGAGAGAGAGGTGAGAAGAGGTGAAAGGTGATAACAGGTGAAAGAGATATACTAAATGTATAACGAGAGAGACAGAGGAAGAAGAATAAGGTAGAGGTGGGGTTAACGACGTAGACATGTGTATAGGGGTTATCAGGGTGAGGAACCTGTGATACATTATTTTGTGCGTGCCAAAGTGTCCCTTAACCCTTTCGCTGCCAATTTATGTCGTCTGCTAACTTTGCCGTCTGCTACAAAATTTCATTTTCTTCATTTTTGTTTCAAAAACATAGTTACAGTAACAAACAGTTTGGATCCTGATGAGACGCCGAGTTACTCGGCGTCTCATCTGGATCCAAACTGTTTGCATAGGTAATCACAGATCCGGCATTGGCAGCGAAAGCGTTAACACGATCCCTGCTGTATGTTCATGTAAGAAATAATGACATCCTAAAAATCTATTAACTATATTTTTTATAACAACTCATGTACACAATATGTTTTGTATCCGTAGAAACTGTAGTTTCGTCTATTATGATGTCATTAGCAAACGGAGCAGGAGCCGTTTGATCTGGATCTATTCTATTTGTAAAGGCGTAAAAAAGTTCTTATATGAAGAAAATGGTTAAACATTTACCCCATAGAGACAGCAATGACACAGATGCAAAATCTTTCAACGAATTTGAAGTTAGTAAAATTGTAGCAGATCAGTGTTTTGCTTTGACCTCATGTTTTCCGCGGGCTAAAGGTTAATTCACGATCGATAATCCCGTTCCGACTCTTCGATTTGTCAAAGAGGAGTTATCTCTCTTGAATTAATCAACGATTCCTTGATATTCTCCCGCTAACAGCGACCTGGGTCCAAGGTTATAAAACTTTTGAAAACTTAGTCTAAGGCTGAGTCTGAAATCATTCTGAAGTATCTGATTGGTCAGAGTCTGACCAATAAGGTGCTTGAGAATGAGCGCAGACTCAAGCAAAATATTTTATAACATCGGCGCCTGATTCATATTTACAAACAGCTTAGATCCTTATGAGATGTAGAGGTAGTCGGTGTTCAATCAAGATTACGTGTCATTCGGTCAATAGTTTTTCAAAATCTTGAGCGAATTAAACATACTCCAAAACTGCACCAACTTCAGATTTGAACAATTATTTTCGCAGCAGGTTAGGAGTTAGAAATTGTCCTTTGCACAGAGCTACAGATAATGGTGTGTACCCATGTAGTAAAATCGTCATTTCTTCGCCAAACCCTATACCGTGACCACTCTTTAGAATGATCTCTCTTCGAGACGATTCTAGAGAGTGGTCACAGTATAGGGTTTGGTGGAGAAATGACGATTGTACTATTTGCGTACGCACCATTATCTGTAGCTCTGGCTTCAACTTTGAGCAAACATGTTTTTCCAAAGCGGTTTAACCATTTCGCTGCCAAACTCTGTCGTCTGCTACCTTTGTCGTCTGCTACATAATTTCATTCTTTTGATTTTCTTCATTTTTGTTTCAAAAACATAGTAACAGTAACAAACAGTTTGGATCCTGATGAGACGCCGAGTTACTCGGCGTCTCATCTGTATCCAAACTGTTTGCATAGGTAATCACAGATCCGGCATTGACAGCGAAAGGGTTAAGGGTTAGGAATTGTCGTTTGCACATATATTGTCCTATGAATATTGGCGTCTGCTTCAAATTAAGTTTTCCTTTCTTGTCTGGAACATGTTCAGATTGTAAAATAGTTCCGTATATACACGTCTTAGCAAGCCTTTGCAATCATAATAGACTCAGATCAAACGGTTCCTATAGGAGATATCAATCGCCAAAGGAAGTGACACCCTGAACCGTTATGCGTCTTTGCGAGTATATGAAATAATACCATGCACGATTGAGCACCAAGGATGTAGCACCATTTCCCCCATCAGGACCTACGACATAGCACCTGTATCACTGCGAATCTAAGACATAACACATGTATGGCTGTGCATATGTGCACAATTGTGCATCTGGGAAGTAACTTCCTGCATGTGTCGGTACTTACGAACCCCTAAGAAGTACCCTCCAGCACCATTGCACGTCAAAGAAGTACCACCAAGCACCATTGCACTTCAAAGAAGTAACACCCAGCACCATTGCGCGTCATAGAAGTAACATCAAGCAGCATTGCACGTCTAAGAATTAACACCCAGCACCATTATACATCTAAGAAGTAACATACTGCACCATTGCACGTTTAAGAGGTAACACCCAGCAGCATTGCACGTCTAAGAAGTAACACCATGCACCGTTGCATGCATCTAACAAGTAGCACCATGTCTCACTGCGCGTCAGTAACACACTGTACACTTGCATATCCAAGAAGTAACACACTGCACCATTACAGGTCTAATAAGAAGCACCGTACACCATTGCCCGTGTAACAAGTAACACCCTGCATCAGTGCGCGAGTACGAAGCAATGCCTTGCATCAATGCTCGTCTATGAAGTAACACCCTGAATGTATGAGCGCCCAGGAAGTAGCACATTGTACTCATGAACACATAGAGGAAGCACAATATACCAATGCGCGTCTAAGACGCACAGTAAAATCCCTCTAAACTGGAGTTCTAGTAGAGAATATTTAAAACACTTTTATGCAGGATGGAAGAAATGCAGAAAGCTGCTAGATGAGCTTTCTGCATGACTTTCACCCTACATTAAGCTACCATCAGTCTCCAAAACCGATATTGATACTAAATTGAACGTCCGGTGTTGAGAGGGTTTATTGTAAAAGGAAGTAACACTCTGCAAGAGGTATTACCCTATAAACATGCACTGCACAAATCCAATTGACATGCATAGTATCCCTTAACCCCCTCCCTCATAGGCTATTTTTAGACCCAACCTCCTTGAATAAATCTACCGAAAAGGAGCATTAACTAGAGGAAAGGATTTTTTTTAGAATTGTGTTGTTTTCAAGCAATTGTGATAAATAGAGCGTTTGCTCCTGTGGAGCAAATGCTCTAGTATACCACAATGGTTTCAAAATCTAACTTTTACAGAGACGTCACAAGACGTCAATTTTAGGTAATGGGTTAAACCTTTACTCCATGAATATTCATGTCAGTGATAATTAATGTATAAATATTGATTAGCTGATTTGTATAACTGCATCAAGAACAAGAAAATTCTTACCGTTGCAGAAACTGTATAAATAGATATAATGTTATTTAAAAACGCAAACAGAACAGATCGTGATCAGATGACATCTACATGCTCCTCTGGTCTGGGATTACTCTGTTTGCAATGGCAAAAAAGGGGCGTGTGTATAAGGTAAATTATTAACAATGAGTCTATAACGTTCCCCACACTTGTTGCACTATATGATTCTATAAGTTTCCTCACCAGGGGTGCACTATATGATTCTATAAAGTTCCTCACCAGGGGTGCACCATATGATTCTATAAAGTTCCTCACCAGGGTTAACCTAAATGATTCTATAACGTTCTTCACCAGGGGTGCACTATATGATTCTATAAATCATTTGTCAAAGGTCACATTGGCAAAACAATATTACAGAAACAGTGTAGATCATCACCAGTGGTGCACTGTATGATTCTGTAAAGTTCCTCACCAGGGTTGCATTGTATGATTCTATAAAGTTTCTCACCAGGGTTACATTGTATGATTCTATAAAGTTTCTCACCAGGGGTGCACTACATGATTCTATAAAGGTTTTCACCATGTATACACTATAAGATTCTATAAAGTTCCTCACCAGGTGTACACTATATGATTATATAAAGTACCTCACCAGTGCTGCACCATGTGATTCTATACAATTCCTTACCAGGGGTGCACTATAAGATTCTATAAAGTTCCTCGCTAGGGGTGCACTGTAGACACGTAAAACGAAAAAATATGAGAAATGAAAACATATTTCAAATCCCGTTAAGAAAGGAGACATCGCAACGAGAAATGAAATATTTTTTTCAAATCACGTTAATAGTTTTGGCAGCATGATGTACTTTGAACAAAAATATTTTAAATTCCGTGGACCCTGTGCCTATCGAATATTGTTTTTATTCAATACAAAGTGAAAATAAATAAGATAAAATAAATAAATAGTAGCATATACATTGAATACAATACTAACAGAAATTACATCATATGTATTATTATTTATACATTATACTTTATATTAGTAATAATGAACTAACATCGACTTAGTTCAGACACTTCTATGTCATGCGTCAATGCGATTTGCACTAGCACGAGAAACTAGATATAGACTGCCTAGCTGTAGATGAATCGGTTTTAGATACGGGATTTAAGCTATTTCCTTCTTTTGTAGTTTCCGGTTTTTAGCACACCTGAGTATACTCAGTTGAGAGTACATGATTCTGTATGGTTCCTCCGTGAGGTGCACTATATGATTCTATAAAGTTCCTCACCAGGGATGCACATTATGATTCCTTAAAATTCTTCACCAGTGGTGCACTAAAAGCCACGTTGTCAAAACAATATTACAGAAACACATTTCGAAATAAGTATGCCTGGCTCATGGTACATATTTTGGACAAGTTCACTTGGAAAATGAGGCATTTGTATAGGTTAAGAATCTAATTTGAACAATGATAGTAAACAAAACATCAAGATCTACAGTGTTGGCACTCTGGTTGCGCTTTAGCAAAAGCATTGGAGGAAATATACAATTCAACAGAGTATATTCGGTAACCTTTTATCCCAATACAGACGCATTTTGATGTATTTTCCACTGGAATAGACAAAGATCAGATGGCTCCTTGGGAGCAGTCTGATCAGAATCTGCTCTGTTTGCTTATGAAATTATTATAAATCTAGTTCTACATTTTCTGTCAAAGTCAACAAATCCTATGTTTCGTATAAGGTGTACTTTTCTAAAAACTCCGCAAATAAATGTCCATAATGACATCATTTCTTATATGAATATTCATGAGGTGAAGGGATTAAATGGTTCCTAGTCACGTCAATTGTCGTCAGAGAAGTAGGTGTGTGACACACATTAAAAGCTCGATACTACGAACACTCACACACGTACCAATATTGATGTTTAACACAGGTAGCAGCTTTGTGCAGGGTGAAAGTCATACAGAAAGCTCCTCTAAGACATAAAATCCTCCTTACTAACATTTCGTAGTATCGAATTTTTACTGTGTTGTTTTTTTTGAATGATTGAAGCTGTTGGATAGCAGCGCCGATGAGGTCTGCCAAGAAAGTGGGACACTTCAAATGTTCTTGATCACTTTATTAAAGAGAAAGTCTGGCTAGAAGGTTGTGAAGTTAAACATGTTACCATAGTAACAGATTGACTGTCTAGACAGTTATTCTCAGGAGAGTATAAAGTATGAAGATACACAGTTAGAAACTGATTTGTCTTAAAGAACATTTTTAATGTGTTGCTATGTTTTTAGAGTTCCTTCAAATCAAAGCCAATATGACATTCATGCATCGGAGCTACAGATAAAGGTACGTACCCAAATACTAAATTAGGCATTTCTCCACCAAAACCCTATACTGTGACCACTCTTAAGAATCGTCTTGAAGAGACGATTCTAAAGAGTGGTCACAGTATAGGATTTGTTGGAGAAATAAAGGAACCATTATTGAAAATGTTTAAAATGTACGCATCTTATCTGGAACTCTGATGTACGATATATAGGGTTGGGTCAAGATAAAATAAACATGTTGTGTTCTACAGACAATAGAGTAAAACGCCTCTAAAGCGATCACCAATATGTGGTACGTACTGGGTTATACAGAACGACGGTAGCTTAATCCAGAAACAAACTAGAACTATCACTAAATGTGATGGAACAACCCAGCTCAGCTGCCTCGATCGCAAATCAAACAAGAGTTGTGCAAGGTTGTGACACGGACACGAACAGACCAACCGACCAACACACTGACTCCTATATACCCCCTCTTAAACTTCGTTTGCGGGGGTATAATAAAAGAAACTAAAACCTCTCTATAACGGCCATTATATTACATCAAGTATTTTTGTTAAAGGCAGATGGCTGCTTAAAGCAATGTGAAAGTAAAACAATTATTTTCATTTTCATTTATTTTTATTTTTTTATATTATTTATTTATTTTCACCTTGTTTTAAGCAGCCGCCTGCCCTAAATACCAACTAATTAACATAATTTAGTGGCCGTTATAGAGAGGATTTACTGTAATATCTATTCAAAATTAAGTGTAAAATAAAACAGGATAGCTGGAAATAATGTGGTAACAAAATTTTGTTTTATTCTTCTGTTAATGACCTGAACATTAAACAGTACTTTATAGTATACCTTATTCAAATACGCTCCTTCTTTACTTATGTAAACTGTACCGGTCACTAAATTACGATAGTGCCCGCTGGAACATTATAGTGCCCGCGACGCTCGGTAAGTTCCGGTAGTTTCCGCGCACACGCAAACGCACATACCGGTAAATGAATTGTATAAATAGTATACCTTATCCCAGAGACATATAAATACATATAAATACATATACATATGGCTCTACCTATCCACATACGCTCCTTCTTTACTTATGTTAAACGTACCGATCCCTAAATTGCAACTGTGCCCACTGGGACACTATATATGGACCGCTGCGCTCGGTAATTTCCGGTGTTCGGTAATTTCCGCGCATACGGAAACGCACGTTGATGTATTACGTCATTCTAAATTATATATTAATTAATACATAAATACTTGAATAGCATGCTCTAATATTTCGATCACTAAGGGCCCTTTTCAAAGATTATCGTGTCGAAATACACGTCACATTCTTGTTACATGCATTCAGCCACAAAGAAAATAATGTTGATCCAGCGTCGTGGTGTTTTTACAGAGGACGTCAAATGACGTCATTAGCGCAACGACATCATGCATGCATTAGCGCATTATCCTCTTGATGTTAAGTACTGCCAAATGGTCTGTAAGTTCTCCATATCCAATCAGTTTGATGGATCTGTCTTTCAATTCTACATGCATTGAACATCGGTTTCAAAACTATAAATCTAACATCATCACTGCTATGACCACGACTCCAGTGATGAGTTAGCTACCCGACCACGCTCTAGATTGAAGAGATAGATCTACTGGGTTTTGCACATTTCAATCTAAGAAATGTATTTAAACAATGCATTTTTCGAAAATAAATTCTGTGTAAAATAATGATTATTATTCAGCTTGAATAAATTGATACTAAAATGTTTTTTTACTTTAGTAAAGGAAATAGATCTAATTGTAATTTGATTTGCAGATTAATACGGCTGAAGGAAAAACTTATCAAACTGAGGTAATCACGGAGCGACACAGAACTGCTAAAATACTTACGTGAACAAAGGAATGCGGTATACTATAAGAAATAGTACATCCCACTTCGGGCCTAATTGCATTATAGTGACCTACCAGTCAGCCCGAAAATAGTTTAAGGCCCGAAGCCGAACTATTTTCGGGCTGACTGGTAGGTCACTATAATGCAATAAGGCCCTCAGTGGGCTGTACTATTTCTTATGTGGTAAATCTTACAAAGAAGACATGTTTTTTCTATATTTAAAATATTCTAAGTTCCGTCAAACAGGAATTGGACATGTAGCAAATTCGAAACTGTCTTACACGATACATTTATCCATACTAATGTTCTGTGCCAAATATCAGGAAGCTGGCCTGTGTGGTTCCTGAGAAAAATATGAAAGAAAGTATTTGGTGATGACGACGATACAAGACGGATAGTGATATCTATATGTCGCCTCTGCGAAATGCAGGCAACACAATATTTTACTATAAGCTGTTATTTTGATAATTCTGTATATACTACAATACAAGTTACTTGAAATATAACCATATACAAGAAAATTATTGTTAACCAATCACCAAAATCAACAAAATTTAATCAAAGTGTCAGCAAACAGGACGTATATGAATGACAGAACTGAAAAGGGGAGACACGGTACAACTCACTATGATTATGCATTAGACCAAATATCAAATGACATAAACCAATAATTTATGATGAAATTGTTTGTCATTAAACAATCACCAAAATGCAATCAAAGTGTCGGCAAACAGGAAGAAGATGAACAATAGACCTGAAAAGGTGAGACACGGTACAACTCACTATGATTATGCTTCAGACCAAGTATCAAAATATTCCAACATACACAAGTCAAGACATTTTTGACGAAAGATTTACAGGACGGACGTACGGACTGATGTACGTACAGAATTACGGAATAGGGTAAAGCATAAAGGTGGGGACATAAAAATGTATGAGCTTTTTGAATCACCTTTGTCCTGCATTAGCTGTTGCAGTGCAGGACACGAGTCAGTTAATGCCATTTGCAAACAGTGTAGACCCAGATGAGAGAGCTCCAAGAGGAGCCCTCTCATCAGGGTTTGCAGTGTTTGTCATGTTATACTTTTATTTAGAGAATTTCCTAAATATTCACCATGCGCTTGATCTGTTTGAAATTTTAGATTAGTGCATTTGAAAATTCAGCGTTGTAAGGGATAAATAACAGTATGCTTTTAAAATACTTAATTTAGTCAATGTATGGTCGCATTAGAGAGATTCTACAATATTTTGCACACCTTTAACTGCTAGCGGTATACTTATTATTATAATTTCTATTCGACCGCAACAGAACGCAAAACATCGTACGTCTGTCGTAGACGCACCATACCACATACCATACCGTACGGCGATGGACCGTAAGAACCACATACTGTTTGTTTCAAAACCGTGCAGCGACATGAGGTCTACGGTGACCGAGTGAGTTGTGACGGTGGCTTCATCCCAAAGACCACTGTGGCAGAATCGCTTTTTTCATTTCAAATTACGTTTCCAGATTTCTTGGAAAACCGTCTGACCTGGAACTATATTGTTTTCGTTATACATGCACTTTATCACTGTAGTTGCCATCGCGGTTGTTGTAGATTAGTCGGAGAGGGGATACGTTTATTTACACTGTTTGTTTTTTAGGGTGGGGATGGGATAAGTGTGAGGTTGTGCGCCCATAAACCGGTTTAACCCCCCAGTGACTTTTGTCACTGAACGTTCCAAGGCGGTACATCCATCTTCCCCCTATTGTATGTTTGTTTTGTCTTTGTGCGTCTCTTGATGTTTTTATAGTTATATACATTTGCTGTTTCCTTGTGTTGCTGTTCGGGCGACTGTTTGTTCTGTATGTGGTGTTTCCTGCATGACTCATTTTTGTACTTTTGGTCATTTTCAAGGACGGAAGGACAATCAGTAATTAGTTAACTGACAAAATGCTGAGTTCAACCAACTCATTAATTTTCGTCTAACGCATGGTATCTCACAAAAACAAAAACGCATAAATACTTTTAAAATGCGTCAATTGACACTTGTTTCCATGGCAATAAATTGAGTGTCTAGACTGGTATATTTACTGTGAGCTATAAAGAGCGAAAATTGATAGCTTCACTTTTATACACTTCCGAGAATGTGTCCTCGATTTATTTAATGTGAAACTACAGATGTAAACATTTAAAATTTCCAAAGGCCATTAAATTCTTCTACTCTTCATGGGATTTCATGTTCCATTATTTTGATTAACCATTATTGATGAATTTACGGTTTCATATTTTCGTAATCATTAAAATTATTATTAACCAATTTGCTCCCACGATCCCATATATGGGATGTAGGCAAACAGTGTAGACTCTGATCAGACGCCGCATTATGCGGCGTCCGATCAGAGTCTACACTGTTTGCATACGTCCATACACTGTTTGCTGATAGTAATTTCAATATAAAACAAAACAAAAATGAAAATTTAGACCAGACATCCCTTAGATAAAAGATAGACTAATCCAATATATAAGCATGGAAGAATCCACTGGGAGCAAATGGGTTAACCTGGGACCGTACACGCATTTGAAAACAGCTTGGATACTGATGAAACGCCGAATAACCCGCCGTGTTACTTTCTCAAAAGTTCGGTTGAATCGGTAACAAACAAAACTGCACCCGGAGCAGTACAGATAAAGGTGCGTACCTAAATACTAAAATCGTCATTTCTCCACCAAACCCTACACTGTGACCACTCTTTAGAATTGTCTCGAAGAGACGATTCTAAAGAGTGGTCACAGTACAGGGTTCGGTGGAGAAATAAAGGATCCGGGTTTTTTAAAAAATGTTTAACTTTACGCACCAGATCCAAATTTGAGCAGATATTGTATACAGCGGCACAAGCTGATAATAGTGTGTTTACCATGTCGTCTCTCATCAAGATAGAAACGATTGATCATTCTGGTTGCATACTACTTGTACGCGAAGAGGATACAGCTTGTGGTTCCCAATTGCTGTAACTGCAATAGCACCTGTACTCAGCGGCCATTCATTTAGTGAACACATGAGTCTTATAAAGCAGATGACTGCTTAATGTAGGACAAAGGTAACGCAAAAAGCTCCCGAGTAGTGCAGAGGAGCTTCCTGTATTACTTTGGACATGCATTAAGCTACCACCTGCCGTACATACTTATAATTATAATTTTGATGGCCGCTTTAGACAGGTTCTACAGTATTCAAACACCCAGTCATCCTTCTCCGTGGGCTGGTTAACCCTTTCGGCGCCAAATTTCTAATTGTCGTCTGCAATCCAAGTTTGTTAAATCATTCAGTAAAATAAGGAAATGAGATAAATAAATGCACATTTCAATGGAATAAAGTACATATATAGAAATAGAGATTGAGACAAATAGTGAAGTCAATGATCAGACGCCGCCTTCTCAAGGCGGCGTCTGATCTGGGGCTGCGCTATTTGTCGTGGTGCATTTATGCGACTGCGGCGGTGAAAGGGTTAAGCTGAATACATTCTGAAAGTATGATATCCTTCGAAAGCATACACAGCAATGGGAAAAAGGAAATTGAATCTGTTCATGAGCAGTTCTTTAAAGTGCAACACTACTCATGCCCTCAAGCACAGGCTTAAGCGGTATTCAATGTTCATAACTAAAAACACTGCCACTTGTTTAATCCCGAAAGACCAGAAAATCTAAAAACACTGAGAATGAACCATTTTGATAAATTCCCTCCTAGACTAATTTTAGATCCAACCTCTTTGAAATAAATATACCAAAAAGGAACATTACTACAGAAAAGGATACTTTTAGAATTGTGTAGTTTTAAAACCATTGTGATAATTAGAGCAGTTGCTCCTTAAGAGCAGATGCTCTATTTATCACAATGGTTTGAATACATTAGTTTTACAGAGGCGCAAAAAAGCGCCAGTAGCAGAGAATGGATTAACACATTCCCTCATATTGACCCCTTTTGACATATCTGTAACAGTCACTTTTTGAAACCATTGTGATAAATAGAGCGTCTACCCCATAAGAAGGAACGGATTAACCCATTTGCTCCCAGTGGATTATTCCATGCTTATATGTTGGATTAGTCTATCTTTTATCTAAGGGATGTCTGGACTAAATTTTCATTTTTATTTTGTTTTGAATTAAAATTCCTATCTGCAAACAGTGTAGACTCTGACCAGACGCCGCATCATGGGGCGTCTTATCAGAGTCTACACTGTTTGCATACGTCCCATAAATGGGATCATGGGGGCAAATGGGTTAAGCATTTCTTTACTTTTTAACATCACTCATGTATAGTTATTGCGTGGGCACATGAGAAATGTTCTTATGTAACACAACAAATACCCCCTACATGATAAGTAGTGTATTGGTCAAGTAGGTATTGTGTTGCATCATCGACACATCGTGTTTGACCTTTGTTCACATTGTCCTCTCGTAGACGAAAGTATGGCCTTTGCATTTTTATCTGTCTGGTCTTTATTAGAAGCAAACATGTTTACTAGTTGAATTCGGTCGATGCATTTCCCCTGTATGTCAGAGTTCGTGCAATCCCCCGAGATAAACAATTTCAGTGCTGAAATTGGTTTCTATAGTAACGTATTTTCTGTCTAGACAAGATTCGGTATAGAAGTCGCAAACAAGTAGGCTGACTAGAATAAAGTATTCTCTAGATTAGACCTGTCCTTGATTCATTTGTCTACAAAGCCACGAAAGAACACGGAAAAGGCTTCCCAAAGTTTCCATTTTTGATATTGTCTTTATCGTAGCGCATTTATGCTTTGGTACCTTTTGTACTTGTATAAACTCAACCGATAAATTCATTTCAGAATGTTTGCAAATGTCTAGAAATGTGAGCTTAATGAGATTGTATACAGTAAAATCATCGTAAACCGGTTTAACCCCCCAGTAACTTTGTCACTGACCGTTCCAAGGCGGGGCTTCCATCTTCCCCCTATTGTGTGTTTGTTTTGTCTTTGTGCGTCTCTTGTTGTTTTTATAGTTGTGTACGTTTGCTGTTTCCTTGTGTTGCTGTTCGGGCGACTGTTTGTTCTGTATGTGGTGTTTCCTGCATGACTCATTTTTGTACTTTTCTCAATACAAATTCAAACGATACATTTATTCAAGAATGTTTGCATATTCCGAGCTTAATCCTTTCCCTGTTCTATGTTTATTCCAAATTTCAATACCTACTGACTATTCATGGACAAAATAAGTATAATGAAATATGGAAGGTTTGACATTGTAGATATTTTAGAAAGCAAAGAAACAGATCTATCAAATCCTATGAGCAAATAGAGAAGACCCTGATCAGACGGCTCCTCTAGGAGCCGTCTGATCTGGGTCTACTCTGTTTGCATTTGCGTGAAAACACGTTTATATGAGGGAAAGGAATAATAAGATGTAAACCCCATCGTAATTGGACTTTCAACTTAATATCAATGCCGGTCTATAGAGAGATCTCTATTTGCAACGTGTTTAAAAACGCATCTTATTACATATATCATTTGTTATATATTATTATATATTATTATAAATGAAATGTCGGTAGAATGTGAATCCGGAGAGAGATAAGACAGTAAGAGAAGGATGAAATTAAATGCAGTGGTAAAGACAACTATATAGTTTACAATCTATATAATTCATGCGTAAATCCTACATGAGCTGTCTGATTTGGGTCAAGTCTGTTTTGCAAAAAGTGTCTGTTTCAGGTTTAAGTTTAAGATGCACAGTAACGTGATCACTTTATTAATACATATAAATAGAGGATCTTACATGAGTGTTCTTGATTATTGGATTTATTTAAAATGAGTCTTTTTGAAACGATAAAAAACGAGCTTTAGCGATTGTTTTATCGTTTTAAAAAGACGAATTAAACAAATCCAATAATCATGAACACGAATGTAAGATTCTATTTATAACATAACAAACACAAATGTTTTTGCAGCCAATATTTCAGCAGTAATGTGGATTGTTATAAATTCTCCTTACACATAGAAACGATGAATGAAAGGTGTTATTAGGTTCCCTAGGTAACGGGGACAAAGTAGGTCCAAAATTTCCAACTGTTTTTTGACTGTCATATCAACTAGGATCTAATTTAGACCTCTCTGGTATTCAATTTAACTGTGGTAGTTTATGATACGAAACCCTACAGAAACACGTCAAAATAATTTTTGAGTTACAGTTTCGACATACAAACACGTCACATTATGACGTCACTGTACACAACATGTATCTGTGTAAAGCGCGCCATTTAAATGAAGACCCACATACAGTTCGCCTACACGTCTGACACTCACTGTCAATTGGGATTCAAAATGTGCCTTCGTTTTGGTATATTAAGCCCTTCATCAGTGCTGTATACATATGTACATGGACATTTCCAAAATCTCGATTCAAATTCAGTGAAGAAGTTTATTGAAATGGACAAAAGATGCAGTACGAACTGCTGCATAAAATGCGTTGGAACATAAGGAAGGTTTGTATTATAACATATTTGACATATGTCTGTGCTGTGCTGGATTCAGATGACTATACCTGTTGAATGACGAGATATTTTTGTGAGTAGAGATCTGCATTAACAAAAGGACATGCGGTGAGGAAAATGTATATTTGTGAAGGCATTTTTATGTAGAATGGATGGTTTGGGTCAGAGTAGTTGGTAGGTCTTTTTTGGCATACATTTTGTAGATATTTACTGACAGATATTTACTTTACAGTTTGTAGTATTTTATCGAAATTAAGGCGCAAGTGCAAACAGTCCTCTTTACCATCTATCGTGAAATCAATCGTTGACATGTAGGTCACCGTCCGCCAGTTTGTTTGTTTTGACAGCGCGTATGAATACAGTTAGGTCGTTCGAATGTTATTCACTAGTGAATATATGCCCGTGAATATCAAAATATATATGATAGTGTTACGTCACGCTGAAGCCACGATTTATGTTATAAATGTCTTTAAAATGCACTGGATGCTTAATGTATGTTTTTATTCCCGTTACTTGAATTTGCCCTTCATTTGTCATGTTTCTTGATCGTGTCAGACGGCTGTGATGAAATAAACTACACAAACACATGTAAAAAGTGCAAAATAATGCAATAATGATACAAATGGGGTTTTTACATTGATAATTAATGTTATATTTGAATAATATTTATCATGCAACGTCACGAAATACAGTCACTTCCTACTAGCATAATATTTTCCACGTCGACGCTGTATTTTGTGAGATATAGTGCAAGTGTACTGACCCGACTGGAATGCAAGTTTGGTTCAGCCAATAGGAGGAAAACAGAAGGACGAAAAAGGCATAGTTAAACATAAACATCAAATTAACACATTTTCTCACCTTTGTCTCAACTATCTGTCCATAAAAGGTTTAAATCAAATTTATTTATGCTGTAAAAGTCGATGACGTCACTGCATGCCAACATGACGTCACGTAATACGTACTTGCATGTATTTTCATTCAGGGGACGAAACCACTTTAGCAATCTTTCTTTTTCTTCATTTTCTCCATTTTTCTTGGAGTTGCATGATAAAAGAATTACTATGCTAGTAGTTTGGAAGTTCAGCTGTATTTTGGCTCGTCAGAAAAGTAGTTAAATGCTCGCCAAGGCTCGCATTTAACAACTTTTCTAACTCACAAAATACAGCTGAACTTCCAAACTACTAGCATAGTAATTCTTATATATGTGTGTAGTTCTTTTTTTGATTTGTTATTAAAATTTACTATATGAAATGTAACTAGTTTTCGTGTCATGTAGCTTTGATTCAAATCAGTCTTCATTCGAACTATTTTACACGAACATGCACCTCTCCCTGCAGGAGCTTTCTGCATTACTTTCGTGCTACATTAAGTCACCATCTAACTAACACCCTCAATGGAACCTCTTTTGGTGGTCGCTTTAGAGGGGATATATGTATTACGTGTTATGTTGTTTAATATTCCAATTCCTCCATACCACACTAAGTAATACATTTACAATCTGCACAGACGAATTTGATATGTACAGTAAAACCCCTTTAATGCGACCACAAAAAGGGCATAATTCACAATGGCAAAGGCAGGTTGTAGCTTAATGCAGAACGAAAGTTATAACTACTATAACTTTCGTCCTGCATTAAGCAACCACCTGCTTATGAAGACAGCCATGTTTGTTCATTAAGTGGTCGCATTAGAGGGAGTTTACTGTACAGAAGAACCCCTCTAAAGCGACCATTTTTATTAATAACCATACAATAGAACCTGTCTTAAGCGGCCATTAAACTTTTGAACAAAGGATAGTGAAGGAGCTTTTCCGTTTGAATTTTCGTCCTACATTAAGCAACCGCCTATATTGAATGAGTTATTACTATAGTTGGTGGTAGCTTTAACCCTTTCCCTGTTCTTTGTTATATTCCAATTAAAATTTCATTACCTATTGAATATTCATAGACAAAATAGTTATAATGAAATATGGAAGGTGTAGCATTGTAGCCATTTTAAAAAGTACAGAAACAGGCCCATCAAATTCCGTAAGCAAACAGAGCATACCCTGATCAGTCTGCTCCTGTAGGAGCTGTCTGATCTGGGTCTACTCTGTTTGCAAATGTGTGAAAAGGCGTTTTTATGAAGGAAAGTGTTAAGGGGGATTTTACTTATAGATACTCGTTCAGTTAGCCAGAACTTTATACCATCAATGGTTGAGTGCAATACTCCAGTAACAATATCCATGTAATGTAATATTTACATATAAGCAGTGAAATAATTGTTTTTCCTAACATTCTGAAAGTGTTTTCTTGATTTTTTGTTGTTGTTGTTTTAATTTCTATTATAAAATATTACCAGTGTCTGAAGGGAAGCCGAGTAACTCGACGTTACTTCTGGGTCCAAACTGTTTGTAAAGAGCAACACGATGTTTCCCCACAAATTGTCATTAGCAAAAGTACGCATGTCTCGATATATATACAGTGAAACCCCTCTAAGCCAGAATTCTAATAAAGAAGAAGTTTGATACTTTTAGACATGTGGCTGCTTAATGCAGAGTGAAAAGCATACGGAAAGCTCCAAGAGGAGTTTCCTGCAAGACTTTTACCCTGCATTAAGCTGCCACCTGTCTCTAAGACCGATATTTGTACTAAACTGAACGTCAGATTTAGAGGGCTTTTTCTGTACAGATAATGTTTGTCCGGAATTACTACTATATACAGAGTATATATCTCCGTTGGGACAAGGAATCGTGGACATTATGACTTATGTGACCTCATATGCAAAAACAGAAAGAAATGGCAATGCTGATGTGCTTCCCAGACATCGCCGAGATCGCCGATGACTTCATTGCAACCAAAACAGACATTGACATATTTACTGTTCTGTTTTCAATTACCCGATTCCCCATAAGTATTAGGACAATACAAAACTACATGTATGACATATATTACAGGCACAGATCAAACGGCTCCTGGTGAAACTGTTTGTTTAAGGTCTGCGCTATTTGCTACCATGTCAATTAAATTTAAATAGATTAACATTAAAGTATGCGTCTTTACAAACCGGCGAAGAGGTCCGATTTTGTTTCCAATTATATAAGGTGTCCGAATGCATAGGATTATTAGGGTAGAGTAGAAGCTGTTTTAAGTGACCATCAAAACAAGGTCTAAATATGGGTCTAAATGGCAGGTGGTAGCTTAATGCAGATCAAAAGTAATGCAAAAAGCTCCCATAGGAGTTTTCTGTATTATTTTGCCATACATTAAGAAACTACCCACCTTTTAAAAAATATTTGTTCAATAAATGAATGGCTGCTTAACCCTTTCCCTGTTGTATATGCATGTAAGAGATAATGACGTCATGAATATCAATAAAAAAAAAAAATTATGATGACATATGGAACTAGAACATTTTGGCTCAGGCAGAAGCTATAGAATCATATCTATATTACACCATTAGCAAACAGAGCAGACCCTGAGCAGACGGCTCCTGTAGGAGCCGTCTGATCAGCGTCTTCTCTGTTTGCAGATGCGTGAAAATGCGCTTACAAAAGAGAAAGGGTTAAGACAGGTTATTCTGTAACCCGGAATTAGTACAACAATATGAGTCACTGGCCTAGCACACCAAAGTGTCGAGAATATCATTCTTGAGACTACGGTAACACCCTTCCCAGGCGACTGCTTTATGAACAGACAGTAAAACCCCTCTAAACCTGAATTCTAGTCCCAACAGGTCTCAATCCTCGATATATGCATACAGTTTAAACCCCTCTAAACCTGAATTCTAGTCTCAACATGTCTCAATCCTCGATATATGCATACAGTTTAAACCCCTCTTAACCTGAATTCTAGTCCCAACAGGTCTTAAGCCTCGATATATACTAGTACATACAGTAATCCCCTCTAAACCGGAAATCTAGTAGAGAAGAATTTAGATACTTTTGGACAGGTGACTGCTTAATGCAGGTTGAAAGTCATGCAGAAAGCTCCTGGAGGAGCTTTCTGCATGACTTTCAACCTACATTCAGCTGCCACCTGTCTACATGACCGATATTTATACTGAATTTAACGCCCGGATTTGAAGGGGGGGTATTGTACATCTGTGTCTTTAAATGCAAGGGGAAAGCTTAATGCAGGACGAATGTCATTATACTATCACATGCCTTTAAGACCTTTTGATGATCGATGGGTGTCACTATATAAATATATTGTGTACTGCATGGCATATGCAAACAGCTTAGATCCAACTCGGCGTCTAAAGAGGATCCAAGCTTTTTGACACTCGTCAATAGTTTCTCAAACGTTTTGGCGAAGTAGAGGTAGGTAAAAGTTGTCCTACACATTAACCCATTCCCTCATATTGGCGACTTTTGACGACTCTGTAAAAGTCACTTTGTGAAACCATTGTGATAAATTGAGCATTTGCTCAATAGGAGCAAATGCTCTATTTATCACACTGGTTTCATACTACAAACTTCTAAAAATTCCTTTTCTCTAGTTAATGCTCATTTTCGGTAGATTTGTTCAAAGAAGTTGTATCTAAAATAGCCTATAAGGGAATGAGTTAAACAGCGGGATAAGGGTTGGTTGATAATTATTATTATTGTTGTTGAAATACAGTAGACCTTCGATATCTCGAATTTGGATAACCTGAACTTCGGAATATCTCGAACTAAAATGTACAATACAGATTTGTAATAAAATGTATCACTACTCATATATAGAAACACACTTGACAGCTTAATGCAAGTCCAAAGTAATGCTGAAAGCTCCTACAGGAGCCTTTAAACATTAATTTCAATCAGTATTAAGCTGTGAACTTGAGAAAATGCCCAGATTAGAAATCGGATGCCTCGACCATCTAGTAACTCGAAGTACTTTGTATGGTTCTTTGAAGTTCGAGATATCGAAGTTCAACTGTAGAACCATTAACCGGTTTGTTCCTATATTATTTAAGGAAACTCCGTCAAGGTCTTATTTTGAAACCTATCTACATATATTTTTAACGTACATGGGATATAAGTCATTTACATAAATGGGTTCAGCGAATAGGGCATGCAGATCTAGTATAAATATCTGTCTTGGAGACAGGTGGCAGCTACAAGTAAATTCAGGGTAAAATCATGCAGAAAGCTCCTCTGCATGACTTTAAACCTGCATTAAGCAGCCACCTGCTTAAACGTTTCTAAATTCGTCTCTACAAGAATTCCGGTTTAGATGGGGTTTACTGTAGATCTACATGTACAGATCTATATTATAAGCAAAATATTTAGTCACAGATAAGACGGGTGTTGTCAGTGGATTAAAGTTAGGTAATTTGCAGACACCAAGCATACGCAGTATTTTGCGAATAACCTCTCTTTGGTATAACTGTTTCAATTCTAGGTACAGTAAAATCCCGATTATACAAACACTAAAATACGTATCATTATGGATCCTTAAGGCAGGTGACAGCTTAATTCAGGGTAAAAATCAGGCAGAAAGCTCCTTCAGGACCTTTCTGCATGACTTTCATCCTGCATTAATCAGCCGTCTGCAAAGAATTTTCTCAATTCTTCATTGCTAATTTTTTTTGAAGTATCAAGTATTTACTGTAGCTTTCAAATAAGGCAGTTTTGACCGATTTTTATGGCAGCACAGTCAGTGTATAGATTGGTTTTTATTCTGCAAGACCTCTCGCAATAAACCTGTCTACAGATTTATTTGTGTTCGCCAATACGACGTGCCCTTGTTATCCCACTGGAGACAGTGTATCAAATGTTAGTTAGGGTTTTCCAGACACGGAATATTCATCTGTCTTCCTTTTAAGAGGCGATGCTGCCAACCGTTTGTTTATCTTTATTTCCCAGAAGATCGAGGTCCATTGGTGAAGTGTTGTTGTTGTTTTGTTTTCTTCTTGTTTCTATGGTTATTGCTGGTGGTGATTTTATTTATTTATTCCTTTTTCCAGTCTATCTGATTTTAACTCCTTTTCTGTTGTTAAATTTGATGTTTACTCAAAACACCTGAATTACAGGATCTTTCAGCATTACTTAGACTAACATTAACTCTTCGCTTGCTATTCACGTCAATATACCTACCTGTAAATAGTGAAGACCCAGATGAGACAGCTCCTGCAGGAGCTGTCTCATCAGGGTCTGCACTATTTACAAGTTGATTGTGCAACCAGTGCACTCGACAGCAGTGATTGCACAGCGAAATACTTGTACACAGTGAAGATATATGTAATTATACAACAGGGCATGGGTAAAGAAGGAGAAATGTATTTTAAAATTCAGCAAGCGAAGGGTTAAGCTGTGAACTTGTTAATTTGTCCAGTTAAGAAATGGTACGGCTCGAACTTCTGTTATCTCGAACTAATGTGTATGGTCCCTTCAAGTTCGAGATATCGAAGTTCAACTGTACTTAGTTCCGAAATTACGTCATTAGCTTGCCTTGTATAGAGACAGGGTCTATTGTATGGTAATGTATTTCCGTTCGGTCTCTCTGATCGGTGTTTTTCTAACTCAAATATTTACATTCCAAATACATTAGAACTGCGGTTGATATTTTGGTTGCAATAAATCATATACAGTGCTCCCTCTCTACAACGACACCCTTTGGGATACGAATATTGTATGTGTTGTTCAGAGTGAGTTGTTATAGGGAGGGAAAATCAAACATAATTAGCTTGTTTGAAGATCACCAGATATGGTGTATTTCGAGAACTTAAACAGTTATGCCTCAATCAAACCCTATGTTGTGACCACTCTTTAGAATCGTCACAAAGTGACGATTCTAAAGAGTGGTCATAACATAGGGTTTGATGGAGGCATAAAGAAAATACGATGGAAAAAGGTTGTTTCTGGAGCCTTGTTGTTTCGGAAACAGTGACATGCGTTGTTGTAAGGAGGGAATCGTTATTGAGAGGGTCGTTGTAGGGAGGGAGCACTGTACATGGTGTAAATACAAAACAAAACATATTGCAGTAATCAATTCATTCCATACATTGTGACGTATAGCCTGTCATGTTATTGCTATTAGGCAACTTACATAAACTTTCATATATAAAAAGAAGAATATTTAAGCATATATCATGTAAACCAACATTTGCAAAAGACACCATGACGTTTCGTCTTTTTACCTATATATACATATCGGAACAAATGCTCCATGTATCACAATGGTTTAAAAAAGGGATTGTTACAGAGACGTCAAAAGGCGTCAATATGAGGGAATGGGTTAACCCTTTCCCTCATATAAACGTGTGTTCAGACATTTACAAATAGAGAAGATCCAGATCAGACGGCTCCTAGAGGAGCCATCTGATCAGGGTCTGTTCTGTTTGTTACTGAAATTTAATTAATATATTTCTTTACTTTCTAAAATGGCTACACTTTTCCACCTGCCATATTTCATTATAACTATTTTGTCCATGAATGTTCAGTAGCTATTGAAATTTGTAATAAACATAGAACTGGGAAAGCGTTAAGGAACGGCAATGCTACTACATGCATTTTAAAAGTCAATCTAAGAGAGGATTTACTGTACTGTGTATATATAGGTAAAACACGAAACGTCATGGTGTCTTTTGAAACTGTTGGTTTCCATGGATACTAATTGCATGTCTAGACGCCCTCCTTGGACATTGATTTAAAGCCAAATTAAATATGTGTCGCCATTTATCTATGTCCGTTTTCAAAATTTGTTTTTTTTTAGAATTCTAAACATTGGTGTCGGTGCAGTTTTGATTATTTCCCATTCGATCAAGCCTTTGAGAAACTATTGACCGCGTGCCAAACAGCTTGGATCCTGATGAGACGCCGAGTTACTCGGCGTCTCATCAGGATCCAATCTGTTTGCAAATGATTTATTTAAGTTGTTTGCAAATCTTATTCCAGTTGCTGATCGAGGGACGATGGTTGATGAGCCCTCTCAATCCGGGACACCCGTGCACTGTGATTTGCAAACAGTGTAGACCAAGATCAGAGGGAGTCCTAGAGGACTCCTCTGACCAGGGTCTGCACTATTTGTCATTCAAAATCCTCTAGCAGGTTTTAGCTGTTCATACTGATTGAACTCTGATGGGTTATTCGACTCTGATAATTCAGGGTTGAAAGGGTTAAAAACATTTCCCCTCATTAGACTCAAATATCAGTGTTGTTATACTTTATGGTCCTTCGGGATCATTAGTTTTGATGTTATTTGTTTATGAAAATTGAATACCGCTTAAACCGGTGCTGGGGGGGTGTTAGAGTTGCACTTTGAATTACTGCTCATGAACAGACTCAATAAAACCGAGTCTGCACTTTTCTCTTTTTGCATCGCTGCTTTTGCTTTCGAAGGATCTCCTACTTTCAGATTTGATGTACAGCAGGCGTTAAGTGTTTGTGTGGCGGCCGTAAAAAGTCGCTCCGTTCATTCTCAGTGTTGTTATGCTTTCTGGTCCTTCGGGATCATTAGTGTCGATGTAATTCTCTTTTTGCATTGTTGTTTTTTTCTTTCGAACATCTCCTACTTTCAGAATTTCAACCTATTTTAATAAATCTACTGGAAAGGAGCATTTACTAGAAAAAAAGGAAAACTTAAATTGTACAGTTTCGAAAACCATTTTGATAATTTGAATATTTATTTCTATGTAGCAAATTCTCTATTTATCACTATGGTTTCAGCGTGTGGCTTTCACAGAGTCGTCAAAAGGCATCGGTAAGTCGGAATGAGTTAAGACCAGCACTTTTAAAAAAATTGTATTACACATATTAACCCATTTCCTGTTGAATATTCATGTAAGAAATAAAGATATTAATGAATATTTATTAATATCATTATAATATTTATTACATGTAACTGATATTTTATATTGGCATGTGTACACGTGATAGTTTGGTACTGATAGAAACTGCAGAGTCAGAATTTCTTTTTTCATAAGCAAGCATAGCATATCCTGAACAGACGGGGTCAGGGTTTAACCCATTCCTTCATATTGACGACTTTTGATGACTCTGTAAAAGTCACTTTGTGAAACAATTGTGATAAATAGAGCATTTGCTCCTATAGGAACAAATGCTCTGTTTATCACAATGGTTTCAAACTAAAAAATTCTAAAATTTTCCTTTTCTCTAGTTTATGCTCGTTTTCGGTAGATTTATTCAAAGGGGTTGTATCTAAAAATAGCCTATGAGGTAATGGGTTAACCTGTGAAAAAGCGTGAACATGCGTTGATATGCTGAAAAGGGATAACAAACACACAATCACGATGTCTTTTGAAAACATTCCGAAAAGACATGAAACGACGAATAGCTCGGTCTATCACATGAAAGAGGATAAGTAATGACTAAAACGGGCATTTTTTCAACATTATGCGTTTGCTAAACATAAAGATAGTAAACACGTTGTGTGTGTTTTTATACTAGCAGACTTCATGGTTTATTGTTATTTTATGAACACTTTTTGTTAAGCAACAATTAATGTAATTAAGTTGTTATGAAATTCTGATTTGCGTGTTTTAGTCATTAATTCAATTTTGCTTTCATCATCATCATCATCATCATCATCATTTTTATTATTATTATTATTATTATTATTATCATTATTATTATTATAATTATTATTATTATTATTATTATTATTATTAATTATTATTATTATTATTATTATTATTATTATTATTATTACTTAAACTACTACTACTTAAACTACTATTACTACTACTACTACTGCTGCTGCTACTACTACCAATACTGCTGCTACTATTACTACTAACTACTACTACTACAACTATTTGAACTACTACTACTACTACTACTACTACTACTACTACTACTACTACTACTACTACTACTACTACTACTACTACTACTACTACTACTACTACACCAACAACTTCTACTACTACTTCTACTACTATTATTATTACCACAACTACTACTACTACAACTA
>OY755249.1:11056361-11289788 GCA_963576725.1 Azorinus chamasolen
TTGCATAAATATTCATCATAAATGTTAACATGTGTTTGGTTTATTGTATAACCCCTCAGAAAGCTGGAAGACAGTCTTGGTCCGTTTTCTGTTCCTTCTTTATTCCTATTTAACCCTTTCTGTGTTAAATATTCATGTATGAAATATTTACATCATGAATTTTAATTAGCTGAACAGTGCTTTGGTATTGGTAGAGACTGTGGAGGCAGATTTTATTATAATTCCGTAAGCAGACAGAGCAGATCCTGATTAGTTCTGTGATTGCTCATTATTTCAGACTGACCTGGGGGTCAATGGAAGCCGGTAAGCAGCACGATGCCAGTGATGAAGTCACTGACCGGCATAGGACAAGGCTCACAAAAAGGTACCCTATACAGCTGGACTGAGCTAGATTTGAATTTATCAACACATTCTCAGGCTGGAGACACAGCAGGTTTCTCAGACATGTTTGTTTGGGTCCCGGGTCTGCATTTACCACAAATGCATGGGTCCTAGCTACTTCCAATGTACTTTGGTCCTCTACTCTAGCTTCTCTACCAGAATGGCAAATTCCATTAGCAAACAGAGCAGACCCTCATCCTATAGGAGCCGTCTGATCTGGGTCTACTCTGTTTGAAAATGCGTGAAAACATGTGTATATGAAGGAAAGGGTTAAAATCATTTAAAAACAATGAACTTTCAGAATTGAAGCAGACGAAAAGTTTTGCAGGCGATAATTACTTACGAGTACAAACAAAATATAGATCTGATTCTGTATTTTCTGAAACTACCACAAAATTATTTGTTCAAATTCCATTATCAGATAATAGATATTCATTGTGTCAATATTTCTTACATTAATATTCATTAGGTAAAGGAACGATCCTTTCGAAAGCCTAAGGAGAGATTGTGAGAACTACAGTAAAAACTCTCTATAACCGCCACTACAGTAAAACCTCTATAACGGCCATTAAATTGTGTTAATTAGTTGGTATTAAGGGCAGGTGGCTGCTTAAAGCACTTCGTGAAAGTAAAACAGAATGGTTCTATGGGCGCGTTCTGTTTTACTTTCACCTTGCTTTAAGCAGCCACCTGTCTTTAACACACAATACTTGATGTAATTTAGTGGCCGTTATAGAGTGGTTTTACTTTACTGTATAAAATGTATAGCTGTAGATGGTATACCCTCATCTGGGTTTGATTTAATGTGTGACACTCTGTGTGTGTATGTTTTGAAAAGAAGTATCTACTCATAGAATTGATCTGGACAACATTCTCTGCCAAATTACTCGTCTTAATTAACACAAAAGAAATAATGACTCATCATGATTAGCTCATGTTTTATAATGGCATAACACAGGTCTGCAGTTTTGACCATGACACAATATGTAGAATCATATCAGTTATTCCACAAGCAAACAGAGTCGACGCAGATCAAACAACTTGTACAAGAGCTGTCTGATCTACGTCTATTCTGTTTGCAAATACCCTTTGGTTGGGTATACATTGTGCCAGTTTTTCACTTTTGTTCATTCCATTGTCTATGTGAAGAATTTTTTTTTGTATTCCATTCCTTTGCAGAGAGAGATGACAAGGACAACACATGGTATTCAATCTTCCCGATAGAGAACCAAGAGCTGATCTATGGAAACTGGGAGGATGCCATCATCTGGGACACTGAGGTAAGGGCTTTGAAATGTATGGGTACCAAGAACTTCATCTCTTTCACAGACACATGTGTTTGAGAAAAAATGTGTTTTTCATGTAAGATCATGTGTGTATGAATTCATTCAAAGGCAGTCTCAATGTTTAGGATATGTGTCATAAGTGCCTGTACTGTGTGGCTTCATATCGGTTTTGATAAATTTAATTCTGACAAGCTTATGAATAGAATGGTCAGGTGAGAATTTCACCATTTGACAATTTTTGCATTCAATTATTTGTTCAGTGTGTTACATGATCTAGAAGCCTTTTTACGCTTTTTAGCTCACCAGAGCACAAAGTGCTCAGGGTGAGCTTTTGTGATCGCCTGGTGTCCGTCGTCTGTCGGCGCGCGTCGTGCGTCGTTATTCGTCAACAATTTGAACCTTTAAAATTCTTCTCTGATGAATCTACAGGGGTCTTAGCTTTCATCTTCGGCACATAGCATCATCTGTAGGTCCTCTACAAAAGTTACATAAATTATGTCTCTGGGGTCAAAATTGGCTTCGCCCCAGGGGTGCATTGTTTTATATAGAAACATATAGTGAAAACTTTGAAAATCTTCTCCTCTGATTGTCTGGTGAGCGCTTCAGGGCCATTCTGGCCCTCTTGTTTTCTGTTAAAGGATATCAATAAAACTTCCCACACATATTTTATTGAACAAATTCAGAAGCTGAGTTGATTTTGAAGTTCATTCAAATTGTTGTTACAGAGTTATGGCCCTTGCACTTTACCTAAATCTGCAAAAATGAGGACGGCCATAAAATTTTATTGAATAAGATATTCACTTCATTTTTAGCTCGTCTGTTTCGAAGAAACCAGGAGCTATTATCGTAACTCTGCAACCATGTTGTTGTTGTTGTCATTGTCGTCGTTGTCGTCTGAAATCTTAACATTGACCATAACTTCTTCAATTTTTCCATTTGCAACATTCATTTTTGGCTCGTCTGTTTCGAAGAAATCACAAGCTATTGTTGTAACTTGGGCATCCGCGTCTATTTTGTCGTTGTCCTCCGAAATCTTAACATTGACCATAACTCGAAAAGTATAAGAGGTATCAACATGAAACTTCATAGGTTACTAGATCTCATTGAAGGGAAGGCCCCTACATAAGAACCATAAATTTTGGAGTTATTGCCCTTTATATTTTTTGACAATGACGACAGACAAGCGTTTGCACCCGCTTGCGGTGCTCTTGTTGGTATGCATGTTCATCTTGACAAGGCCTATCCACACATACCTAAATGATAACAGACGAGCATTCGCATCCGCTTGCGGTGCTCTTGCCATGGAGAAATGATTCTAAACGACTTGGCATAGAATCTTCAAACTTGCTGTGGTGGTTGGTCATGACAAGTAGATGACCTATTATTTTGTAGTCACTAGGTCAAAGGTCAAGGTCACAATGACCTAAAATGGTGAAATAGTTTCCAATCAATAACTGCTCAAGGGTTTGGCTTAGGATCTTCAAACTTGCTGTGGTGGTTGGTCATGACCACTAGATGACCCCTAATGTTTTTGAGGTCATAGGTCAAGGTCACCATGACTTTAACTGGTTAAATGGTTTCCGATCAATAACTGCCCAAGGGTTTAGCATAGAATCTTTAAACTTGCTGTGGTGGTTGGTCATGACCACTGGATGACCCCTATTGTCTTTGAGGTCAATAAATGATCAGTGGTTTGGCTTAGGATCTTCAAAGTTGCTTAGGTGATTAGTCATGACCACTAGATGACCTCTATAGTTGAGGTCACTAGATCAAAGGTCAGGGGATCTGGGGATATACATGTTTTACAAACATGTCTTGTTTTATATAATATCACTTTCAGATCTGAAGTACAATTTAGAAAATGTCAACACTTATAAGGCATAGAAAGTTTGAAAATAGGCGTATCATGTACCATACGTGGTACTTGTTTTTGCTTTGACAAAAAGTTAGAATCAGATCTATATCATGTCAAAAGCAAAGAGAACAGACGATGATCAGTCAACTCAAAGATTGGAGCCTTCTGATCTGAGTCTACTGTATTTGTAAATGTGTGAAAAATCTTGCTATGGAACAAATGCTCAATTTATCGCAATTGTTCAAAGAATTGACCTTTACAGAGGCGTAGAAAGGCATATTTATGGATGAAAGGGTTAATAAATGTTCATAAACTAAATAGTCAGAAGTGATTATAGAATTTCATATACATGGACTAGGCTAGTATATGCTTGAATTATAAATATTTTTCAGTATGGATACTGATGATTGGTTTGGAGATGTATGCCAAATGATAGATGATGCATAACCATCTGACAGCAATACAGTTATATATATTTTAAGGTGTTTGACAGCACAACTAATTTACAGCAAGGAGATGAAATTGTTTACGCTTATGATGATGCAAGCCACATGGTGGAGAAGAAAGGTAAATAATTATACCATAGCATTTCTCTCATTTGCATTTCTTAAAGAATCTGGATCTGTGTAGAACTGGTTGTGATGGCACCCGAAGTAAAATTCTTTAAACATCTCCAAAACAGTGGCCAGAACTGAAAGATATTTGACAGAAAAACTCTTCCTGTGACGCTTTCTAAAACAGTTTGTCCAATTGGAATGGTATTTTGAAGGAGTAGTTGCCTCATGACACTTTATCAAAATTTGCTTAAGTTATGCTGATACATACCAGGGACCGGGCTAAACTTAGAAAACTAAAATTCTTCTCAAAAACTGGTGGTTCAGTTTGAATGGTATTTCGTAGGAATAGCGTTTTATAATCTCTCTACCAAAATTACTAAAATCAAGTACCACAAAAGGTAAGATTTGTCCTTCAAATCTATACATCGGTCTACCTATGTCGCATTTTGAGTATATACATTGGTATGTGCATTTGGATTTTTCATGTAAGGAAGCATTTAAGCTGGCTCGAGATAGGTCGGTGGTTCGACCCGGATGTTCTGTGCTCGAAACAATGCAATCTGTTCTGTGCGCAGAGAACCTCTGGGGTCAGGGAACCTCTGGGGTCTTCCTCCACCTGTTATTAGCTGAACATCATGATATGACTGAAATACTGTTAAAGCGGTGTAAAACCTGATAAAACCAAACCAAACTTTATGTTGCACATTCAATATATACATTGGTCTACCTAATCCTTACGTCATACTTTGAATATATACGTCGGTCCACCTAATCCATACGTTGTCCTTAAAATATATACATCTGGCATAAACGAATGTTTTGGATATGGCACAAACTGTAGAATCTATATTTAGTCTATAAACAAACAAAGCAGACTCTTTCAGATTTGTCCTACTGAAGCTGTCTGATATTTGTCTACTCTGTACTATGCAAAGGCGTTTAACCCTTTACACCATAAACATGCCTTTCTTCGACTTTGCAAACCGGGGAGACCCAGATCAGATGGCTCGTATAGGAGCTGGTTGATCAACATCTGTTCTGTTTGCTAGATGATATAATTTAGATATGATTCTACATTTTCAACCATATCAAAAACTTCATGTGTCTTTGTGCTATTATAACAAATTGATCTAATTAATATTCATGATGTCATTATTTCTTATATGAATATTCATGGAGGAAAGGGTAAAAGGCTTATCTAAGAGGTAAATGATTGAAGACAGAACACTAAAATATAATGTTTTGGTGACCCTAACAAACAGTTTGGATCTGGATAGGTTTTATCCTTCAAATCTATACACCGGTCGCGTGACTCGGTGGTAGAGCGTCCGCCTGCCGTACGGAAGGTCGTGGGTTCAATCCCTGGCCGCGACAGACTTAAAGTAATTTAAAGTTTGAACTAGTAGCTCCCCTATCTACAATTGACATTAAAGGGGTAGTTCTAGGACTGGTCAGCCCGGTGTCAGGATGTGACTGGGTGGGTGCCTTGCCATGTGCCCGTGGCAGGGGCATTCCAGTGATGCAGCATTATAACTTGTCTCAAGCGAGTACAGTCTGCAAATAACTGAAATACTGTTGGTCGGATGTAAAACCCAACTCACTCACTCAAATCTATACATCGGTCTACCTCAGCCTTATTTCACACTTTCAGTATATACATGGGTCTACCTAATCCTTACGTCGTACTATGTATATATACATCAGTCCACCTAATTCATATGTGGTCTTTAAAATATATACATCTGGCATATAAACACAGAATGTTTTTGCCGTAGCAGGAACTGCAGAATCAAGTTTAGTCTATAAACAAAGCAGACCCTATCAGATTGATTCTACAGAAGCTGTCTGATCTTTGTCTGCCCTGTATATAAATGCGCTTAAAGACGTTAAACAGTTTAGATCTGGGTAAGATGCTGAGTAACTTGACTGCCCTAATCCGAAGGTTTTTGGAAAGAAGCGCAAAATTGATGCAGAGGATAATTGTGCCTTGTCTTAGAAGGGTTAACGCATAACTCAATGAATATTCATGTAAGAAATAGTGACATCATGAATATTAAATGAATTACTTTTTTAATGACACAAGTCATGGACAAGGGAATGTTTGGCCATAGGATCATATCTATATCATTTTAAAAGCAAATAGAGCAGACCCTGATCAAGCAGCTCTTACAGGAATCATCTGATCTGTGTCTACTCTGTTTGCAAGGTGTAGATTAAAGGGATAATACAATAAAATTTGGTCATGGCAGAAACTATAGAATCAGATATATATTACTCTACAAGCAAACTGATCGGATCCAGATCAGACTGCTCCTTCTGACATTAAAAGGGCTATTTACCAGCTGATTTTCTATGAAAAAGGGATATGATCCTGTATTATTACAACATACTGCATGTTTGGTTGTGAACCCTTTTACAGTTGGCAATCACGCTGGCCTCTTTGCATGTACGCCGACAAGAAAGGTTTAGTACTCTATGAAGGCGACCTCTTAAATCCAGAAATGGAAGGAGAACGTCGGATATCTGTACTATTTCATTTTTGTCGTACCCTTTATTACTTTTCTACAGTTACTCTGTTTGCAGCTCAATCATTGAGTACACTAGCGATAGGTGGATACAGTATGTTCAATTAAATGTTTTTTTGTTATACATGCACTTTACCACTGTATTTGCTGTCGCGGTTGTTGTAGATTAGTCGGAGAGGGGATACGTTTATTTACACTGTTTGTCTTTTAGGATGGGGATGGAATAAGGGTGAGGTTGGGCGCCCATAAACCGGTTTAAACCCCCGGTGACTTTTGTCACTGACCGTTCCAAGGCGGTACTTCCATCTTCCTCCTATTGAATGTTTGTTTTGTCTTTGTGCGTCTCTTGTTGTTTTTTCTACCCATGTACATTTGCTGTTTCCTTGTGTTGCTGTTCGGGCGAGTGTTTGTTCTGTATGTGGTATTTCCTGCATGACTCATTTTTGTACTCTTAGGTACACAGGATTATTTGGTATTGGTAGAAACTGCGGAATCAGATCTATTGTATGACCGTAAGCAAGATGTCTCATATGGGTCTACTGTGTTTGCAAAGGTGTGAAAAACATGTTTATATGAGGGAAAGGTTTATAGATTGAATTAGAACACAGATTGGTACCAGTTGTTTATATGAGGGAAATGGTTAAAGAATGAATACATTACTGTTGTGTCACAGATTAATACCAGTCTTAAATAAGACATGAACAGAAGCCCAGACGCGATATAAGTGAATTAAAGTAGTTTCAATAATATCTACTTTATTTCTCCACCAAAACCTATGTTGGGATCACCATTTAAGTGTCAGCCCTTACAGACAGTTCGAAACATAGAGTTTGGTGTAGAAATATATATATCAGTACTTTAACCCTTATCCAATAGTTATGCCTTTCTACACATTTGCAAACAGAGTAGATCCAGACCTTCAGGAACAATCTGATCAGGGTCTGCTCCGTTTGCTTGTGACATAATATTGGTATGATTATACAGAGTATGCCTTGGTGAAAAATTCCGGTCTCCTTGTGCTATTATAACAACTCGATCAAATTAACCCATTCGCTGATAGGCTACTTTTAGACCCAACCTCTTTGAATAGATCTACTAGAAAAATTATTTTTTAGAATTCATACGGAACAAATGCTCTATTTATCACAATTGTTTCAATAAGTGGCTTTTGCAGAGGCATCAACAGGTGTCAACATAAGAAATGGGTTAATATTCATGACATCATTATTTCTTACATGAATATTCATGGAGTAAAGGGTTAAATATACAAATCTATCTAAAACTGTGCATTTAAAGATGCAGTTTATTAAAATATGCTAGGTTAAACATGTTTTAGTTAGACAGATTAACTCTTTGCATTCGAAGTAATTGCACTCTGCTTCAATTTTAAAGTTAAATTTTCTTCCAATTTTTTTGAAAAATAAATTTACAGTCATTACAAGTTGCCATGTTACAGGTTGTCTCATTTAGAGTCAAACTGTTAGCCTTTATAATAACATTTTTGCAGTTGTTTGTTGGAACAAAATGTTCTATTGCTTTAAAATGTGGTGTTTGCTTTTACTCATGTAAGAAATAATGATATCATCCATATTAATTTTTAGCTCACCTGAGCAAAGCTCAGGGTGAGCTTTTGGGAGACTTGAATGTCCTTCGTCCGTCATCCGTCGTGTGTCGTCAACAATTTGCTTGTGAACACTCTAGTGGTCACAATTGTAGTCTAATCTTCATGAAACATGGTCAGAATGAATGTCTTGATAAAATCTCGGATAAGATCGAAAGTGGGTCAAGTGGAGTTAAAAACTAGGTCACTAGGTCAAATAGTAGGAAAACCTTGTGAACCTTCTACAGGTCACATTTTTTGCCATATTTTCATAAAACTTGGTCTGAATGATTGTCTTGATAAAATTTCGGAGGAGTTTGAAAAATAGGTTATGTGGGGTAAAAAATTAGGTCACTAGGTCAAGCAGTAGAAAAACCTTGTGAATACTCTAGTGGTCACAATTTTAGTCCAATCTTCATGAAACTTGGTCAGAATGAATGTCTTGACAAAATATCGGCCAAGTTTAAAAGTGGGTCAAGTGGAGTTAAAAACTAGGTCACTAGGTCAAACAGTAGAAAAACCTTGTGAACACTCTAGTAGTCACAATTTTTGTCCAATCTTCATGAAACTTACTCATAATGATTGTCTTGATAAAATCTCAAACGAGTGTGAAAGTGGGTCATGTGGGGTTAAAAACTAGGTCACTAGGTCAAATAGTACGAAAACCTTGTAAACACTCTAGAGGTCACATTTATAGCCAAATCTTCATGAAAATTGGTCAGAATGATTGTCCTAATAAAATCTTTGACAAGTTTGAAAGTGGGTTATGTGAGGTCAAAAAGTAGGTCACTGGGTCATATCTTAGAGAAATCTAGTTTACACTCCAGTGGCCACATTTTTAACCCAGTCTTCCTCAAACTTGCTCAGAGTGTTTGTCTTGGTGATATCAAGGTTGAGTGTTATCATGGGTTGGGTGGGAATAAAAAGTAGGTCACTAGGTCAAATCTTAGAAAAATTACTTTAGAGAGCACATTTTTAGCCCAATCTTCATTGGTCAGAATCATTGTCTTGATAAAATCAATATACTAAATCTTTGAAAATCTTGTTCTGCAGAACCACTGCTCATGATCCACTGCTCATGATCCAATATCAACATTGTTCATATATTGTCCCTTAGGTCAATATTGACCCTACCCATGGGCTACCTTGCAAAAATCTTAAATCTATGGTAATCAGGTGAGCGATTAAGGGCCATCTTGGCCCTCTTGTATTAATTGTTTCAATAACACATAGACTGAGGAAATTGTGGTCTTGGCAGAAACTGTAGAATCATATCTGTTTTGTGAATAACCAAACAGAGCAGACCCTGATCAGACTGCACCTATAGGAGCCATCTGATCTTGGTCTACTCTACTTGTGAAGGCATAGAGAGGCGTATTTCTGGAAGAAAGAGTGATATATTCTCTTTTCTGTCATACAATCTTACATAAATTGTCATATGGTAACCATAAAATGCACAAAAATGCACCTGTTTTTCAGCTGTTGATGAGAACTCCTCTGAATGGTCCATCAACCATATTAATAGGTGACAAACCATAGAACATGCTGGATGAATGAATAAAGTAGAATCCAGACAGAAAAGTGAAGGAAAACTCCAGTGGGCACTACCATTCGTGTTCAAAGTCTTACCAGATAACAATGCTCTGTCTCTACAGGCTTTCTCATCCAAGGTAAGTATTCAGAATACAGTAAAATCTAATCTATAATTTAAGTTTTAACATGAAAAAGGTCATGAATATTTATTAGCTAAATTTTGATAATGATCTCTGTACATTGGATTGTTTGGTTATGGCAGAAATCCTAGAATCTAATCTATAATAATTAGCTCACCTGAGCCGAAGGCTCAGGGTGAGCTATTGTGACGCGATCCATCCGGCGTCAGTCCACATTTTCAAACGACATCTCCTCTGAAACTGCTGACCCGATTTTAACCAAGTTTTGTCAGAAGCATCAGTGGCTAGGGGGAACGAAATGTTCACATTATGACCCCCGGATAAAAAATGGCCCCGCCCAAGGGCTTATCAGTTTTTCACAGGAAAATCTTTAAAAATCTTCTTCTCTGAAACTGATGGGCCTAGATCTTTGATATTTGGTATGTAGCATGATCTTATGGTCTTCTACAAAGATTGTTCAAATTGTGATCCCCAGACCAAAAATGGCCCCTCCCAAGGGCTTATCAGTTTTTCATAGGAAAATCTTTAAAAAAGTATGATCTTATGGTCCTCTACAAAGATTTTTCAAATTATGAGCCCCGGGCCAAAATGGCCCCGCCCATAGGCTTATCAGTTTTTCATATTAAAATCTTTAAAAATCTTCTACTCTGAAAATGTAAGGCCTAGACCTTTGATATTTGGTATGTAGCATGACCTTATGGTCCTCTACAAAGATTTTTCAAATTATGAGCCCCGGGCCAAAATGGCCCCGCCCATAGGCTTATCAGTTTTTCATATTAAAATCTTTAAAAATCTTCTACTCTGAAAATATAAGGCCTAGACCTTTGATATTTGGTATGTAGCATGACCTTATGGTCCTCTACAAAGATTGTTCAAATTGTGATCCCCGGACCAAAAATGGCCTCGCCCAAGGGCTTATCAGTTTTTCATAGGAAACTCATTAAAAAATATTCTCCTCGGAAACTGTAAGGCCTAGACCTTTGATATTTGGTATGTAGCATGATCAAATGGTCCTTTACAAAGATCGTTCAAATTATGACCACTGGGCCAAAAATGACCCCGCCCAAGTGCTTATCAGTTTTTCATAGGAAAATCTTTAAAAATCTTCTTCTCTGAAACTGTAAGGCCTAGACCTTTGATATTTGGTATGTAGCATGATCTATTATCCTCTACAAAGATTTTCAAACTGTGATCCCCGGACCAAAATGGCATCGCCCAAGGGCTTATCAGTTTTTCATAAGAAAATCTTTAAAAATCTTCTGAAACTTTAAGGCCTAGACCTTTGATGTTTCGTATGTAACATAAACATGATCTAATGGTCCTCTATAAATATGTAGCTTTGGCTTGTGGCCCTCTGACAAGAATGTTCACTGACCACTTGGCGAAACTTGGCCCTGCCTTGGGCTTACCAGGTTTTCATAGGACAAGTATGAAATATTTTTCTCTGAAACCATAAGGCTTTGCCTTGTTGTTCTCTACCAAGGTGTACAAGGTTATCTCAAGTGATCGCTTAAGGGCCTCATGACCCTCTTGTTTTATAATGATGAATGTTTGTATCATGAAATATTGAAGTATTGCAAATTGAATGGTACATGTTTCAAAAATACTAGTTGCCATGGTAATTGAATTGTGGACTCCCGATTGGTTAAAATTTAGACCTTGTTTGACCAAATTTAGAAGTTGTTTGATTTTGCTGAAAAATTGTATGTCAGGATGTTTTGGTATTCATAATTGATTGGTAGGTGGTTTCATAATATTGGCTGCCATGGTAATTGATCGGTCGAAATTAAAATGATGACTTAGAATTAGAAAAACTTTGTGTCGCGCGTATCTCAGAATTAGAAAAACTTTGTGTCAGGCGTATCTCTGAAACCGCTAGTACTAGAGTCACCAAACTTCACAGGATTGTTCACCAGCATGAGTTGGTAGTGCACCTATATTTTTTAATTGTCTTCCCCTGATAATTCTTGAGTTATTGCCCCTGATATGAACACTTAAATTTATACAAACTTTGTGTCGCGCATATCTCTGAAACCAGTAGGGCTAGAGTCACCAAACTTCACAGGATTGTTCACTAGCATGAGTTGTTTTGCTCTTGGGTTTTTTGAATTGTCTCCCCTGTTAACTTTGGAGTTACTGCCCCTGATTACTTAAAATTAGACAAACTTTACTTAGTGTTGTGCATATCTCTGAAATCACTAGGGCTAGAATCACCAAATTTCACAGGAATGTTTACCAGCATGAGTTGTTGTGCACCTGGGATTTTTGAATTGTCTTCCCGTGATAACTTTATAGTTATTGCCCCTGATATTATTACTGAAAATTAGAGAAACTTTGTATCATGCATATCTTTAAAACCATTAGAGCTAGAGTCACAAAACTTCACAGGAATGTTGACCAGCATGAGTTGTTGTGCACCTGATTTTTTAATTGTCTCCCCCTGATAATTCTTGAGTTATTGCCCCTGATATTATAACTTAAAATTAGAGAAACTTTGTGCTGCACGTTTCTCTGAAACCAGTTTGATTAGAGTCCCCAAACTTCACAGGAATGTTCACCAGCATGAGTTGTTGTGCATCTTTTAACTGTCCTCCTCTGATAACTTTGGAGTTACTGCCCCTTATGACTTAAAATAAGAGAAACATTACTTTGTGTCGTGTGTATCTCTGAAACCACTAGTACTAGAGTCACCAAACGTCACAGGAATGTTGACCAGCATGTGTTGTTGTGTAGCCGGGGTTTGTGAATTGTCTCCTCCTGATAATGTTGGAGTTATTGCCCCTGATGACTTAAAATTAGACCCTGATAAGTTTGGAGTTACAGACATTACACTTGTGTATTGGAAAGAGGATGTAAGGGGGAGACCTCTGTTTTTGTCAAAAAACAGACCTCTAGTTCTAGTTTGTAGATGTACTTATAATGTCAGCTGGCCTATTAGCCAAGTGAATAAACCTGTAAAATGTTTTCTTTTTTCAGGTAACAAGAAGGTAATACAGTTTCTGGAAGAGAGGAGCCTACTTTTTTGGAACCGGTTTGCATCTCAACAACAGTACTTGAAGACATGTGCCAAAACGTTCAATCAAATGAAAACTATTCGACATCAAACTGTTGTAGGCCTTCAGTCAATGTGTCTCCAACAATGTCAAAAGTACAAAAATGAGTCGTGTAGGAAACGCCACATACAGAACAAACAGTCGCCCGAACAGCAACACAAGGAAACAGCATATGTACATAACTTTAAAAACAACAAGAGACGCACAAAGACAAAACAAACATGCAATAGGGTGAAGATGGAAGTACCGCCTTGGGACGGTCAGTGACAAAAGTCACTGGGGGTCAAGTTTTAAATTAGATTTGGGGTATCATATATGTCCTTTATTTGAGAAAAAGTATAACTCTGTAGAGACAGGTTATTGTTTAATAAATTGTGACAGAATTGCAGCTAAAGCTCTTGTACACATGTACCTGTGTTCAATACACCAAAGTGGCATATTATAAGAAACGTTCCTTTGATGAGACTCTGCTGTATTTTTGGCAACTTGATGTAGTGGGAAAGTAAGCAGAACTCTTCTGCATTGAGCTACCATCTGCCATAAAAATCCAAATACATGTACATCAGACTTGTTGGCCCTGGTAAACGTGAATACTTCAACCATTACAGTTTCTTTATGTCAAATCTTTATGTCAAATCTAGCACTGTAAATTTATAATTAAACTTTTCTTGACTCATTTATGTCTATCTGTGTTTTTCCAGGCTAGTGATATGTAACTATACCCCACGCAACGAATTTGCTCAGGGTAAATAGTTTTTGACCCATCCGTCTGTCCATCTTTGTATCATAATACACCTATCACTTTCATTTCATGACATATTTTTCTCAAATTTGCTTTAAGAATTGCAATCAATAAGAACATTTCAATTTCAGAGGAATCTGTCATGGGGAACCATAATGTTTTTTCTGACAATGTGGGGGCGTGGGGTATGTCAACTTGCCGACTAAAGTTCATTAATTTATTATACCCCTGCAAACAAAGTTTGAAATGAGGTATATAGTCAGTGTGTTGGTCAGTTGGTTGGTCTGTCTGTCCGATTTACAACCTGGCACAAATTCTGTTTAATTGCGATAAAGGCAGCTGAGTGGGCGGTATTCCACCACTTTTCGTGACAGGTCTAGTTTTTTATAGATCTATCTACAAAAGGCTAAGATTTGTACAGTAGAACCTGTCTTAAGTGACCATTAATGGAGTGCAGAAATCTTCAAAAGTATATAGTTGCTTTCTGCATTACTTTGATCTGAATTAAGCTATCATTCATTTATTCATTCATTTTCATACATTTCCTGCCATGTCTATACCTCTTTTTGATGGTCACTTAATACAGGTTCCACGGTAATAATGTATTGTAGTGAATAATGACGACTCATCAGTCTTGTATGGCATGACTATAGTTTCATGTGAAATGCATAAGTCACTGCTGCTCAAAGTACAGTGTGTTAGTCTTTATCTGTTATAGAAACTACTTACGCCACGCTTACAATACATTTACACTTTACTTCATGAATATTTATACAAGGAATAATGACATAATATTATTTAGATTTATTTTTATAATGGCATATGAACACATGCGATTTAGTTTGGCCATATCGGAAAGTGTAGAATCGGACCTATATTGTATTATAAGCGAACAGAGCAGACCCTGATCAGGCTGCTTCTATAGAAAGCGTTTGATCTATGTCTACTCTGTTTGCAAATGAGTAAAAAGGCAAATGTATGGAGTAAATTGCTAAAACACGCCTTCATATAATTTCATATGCTATAAGAATCGGCAGTGTAAATAAATATATGTTTTAATGTACTATGTACCTTTATAATGACATTTTGACTGTTCAGCACTCTTAACCCTTCGCTTGCTGAATTTTAAAATGCATTTCTCTTTCTTTACCCATGTCCTGTTGTTTAATTATATATCTCTTCACTGTGTACAAATATTTCGCTGTGCAATCACTGCTGTGGAGTGCACTGGTTGCACACTCAACTTGTAAATAGTGCAGACCCTGTTCGTAGTGCCGTTATAAAAATGCATCACTCGTTCTTAATATCCACAATGTCCATTATTTCTCGTATGAATATTCATGGATTAAAGGGTTAATTGAACCAGCTGCAATTGCTTAACATTGCTTACTCAGAGTGTGCATTGTAGGGTTTCAAGGTCTTCCATGTGCATTTGAAATAAAATGATCTGTGATGGAAGCTCCTGTGTTTTCTTTTGTGAAGTCCTGGTTGCATCATAAGTACTACTGCATTTTTAGCTCACCTGAGCCAAAGGCTCAAGGTGAGCTATTGTGACCGCCTGTCGTCCGTCGTCCGTCTGTCCGTCTGTCCGTCTGTCCGTCTGTCCGTCTGTCCGTCCGTCTGTCCGTTCACTTTTATTTCAAATGACTTCTTCTCCTAAACCACTGGGAGGATTTCAACCAAATTTCACAGAAATGTACCTTAGGATGTCCTCTATCAGTTTTGTTAAAATCATGACCCCCGGGCAAAAAATGGCCCCGCCCCACTACTTTTACAGGTTTTTTTTTTAAATCTTTAAAAATCTTCTTCTCTGAAACCACAATTTCTAGAGCTTTGATATTTGGTATATAGCATCATCTAATGGTCCTTTACCAAGTTTGTTAAAATGATGACCCCCGGGCCAAAAATGGCCCTGCCCTGGGGCTTGTAGTTTTTACATAGACTTATATAGGGAAACCTTTAAAAATCTTTTTGTCTGAAACCACATAATCTAGAGCTAAGATATTTGGTATGAAGCATCACCTAATATACCACTACAAGGTGTGTTCAAATAATGACCCCTGGGCCATAAATGGTCTCACCCTGGGGTTTTATGCTACTTAACATCAGAATCTGTAACACTTAAAAGGTAATTTCCTCACAGTTATTTCCCTTGTCCCATCAGCATAGCCATAAGGGACAAAGGGAGATAACTGCATTGGATTGCTAGTATCATTCTATTTATAACTATTTATAATAAAATGTTGAAGGTGAATCAGTGTAGCTGTTTTAGAAGGCATAGAAACATCTATCAAATTCCATTAGCAAATAACAGACCTTGATCCTATAGGAGCCACCTTTCTGGGTCTACTCTGTTTGCAGATGCATGAAAACAAGTTTACATGAGAGAAATTAAGGGTTAAATAAACAACTCCAGATCTGCAGACCAGCAGCAGGTCAAAGTTACAGCTGCTTGGCAGTAAAATCTCTCCAGGTCAATGCTGACTCTTAACTCTTTGCATGCTAGTGGTGAAACTGTGATTACCTATGCAAACAGTTTGGATCCAGATGAGAGGCCGCATACTGCGGCGTCTCATCAGGATCCAAACTGTTTGTCATCTTAACCATATTTTTGCAAAAAAATGAAAGTAAGTTTATTTTAAGAATTGAAGCAGATGACAATAACTTTTTGTTGCAGACGAAACATTAAAGGCATTTTGACCCATTAACCCCAGTGTGTAGCGTGAGTGATGTTAAATGGTGTCTTCCAATGTCTCTCAAATTAGATGTGAGAGATATAGGAAAGTAACAATTCAGGCAATCAAGGAAAATGATCACCATCTAGACTTTTGATCTGGGTCCAAACCCAACTGATGTAAGTCATGGTAATGTTTAAGAAAACTGTGAAAACATGATTATGCAATGGCCCAACTGATATAAGTCACGGTAATTCTTAAGAAAACATGATAATGCATTTGCCCCCCCCCCCCCCCCCCCCCCCCCCCCCCCCTTAACAATGATAGGTTAAACTTACTACTGTGGATTAAGTCTGCTGCCCCAAAAAGCATCTTAAATATTACTTTTTCATAAAATTTGATGACAACACATTAAAAAGTTCTAAAATGTCTGAATCTTGTATGATATTAATGAAATAACTAAGTAAATATAACTTCATTATAACAGTAGAGGTAACTCTTCTCAATTTCAATTGTTAAAAATACTAATGACCCGTTTAATTGAATTATCTTCAGATATTCACACCTAGAGCTAGAATTATTTCTAAACACCTATTAACCCTTAACCTGTTTGCTTTGACAAAAATTGATCTGGGACCACTCTTGTTTGCTAATGCTTAAAAAAAATTTATTGCCATAAATAGAAGTTTTAGCTTTGAAAAAAACTGTAAAATCAAATCTATATCTTGTCAAATGTAAAAAGAGCAGACCCTGATCAGACAGCTTCTATAGCAGCCGTCTGATCTAGTCTACTCTTATTTTTAATGTGTAAAACACATTATTTCTCTGAAGAGAAGTTTTTGCTTTGACAAAAACTGTAGAATCCGATCTATATTGTGTCAAAAGAAACAGAGAAGACCCAGATCAGACAGCTTCCGTAGGAGTCGTCTGATCTGAATCTACTCTGTTTGCTAATGCATAAAAACAGCTTTATATGAGGGAAAGGGTTAAACGATTTTTAAAGATATTCTTATTGGTCATTTCACACAAAAACTGGCATTATGTACTGCCTAGCACTCTATTTGCCTATATACCTGGGTCAAGGTATAATTGCATAGCTTTATTGAAGTCATTTGAATTTCTCAAAGACCAGTTTTAGGCATTTTGAGCTAAGGCAAAAATGGCACAAGTTGTAAACAGTTTAGGTCTTGGTCAACCAGTCACTTGGTATTAGTTCTGAATTCAGTTCAAGTTTATTCAGCAGTTAAAGGGTGAAAGCAGTGCACTAAGCTTATTTCATCTGCTAGAAATGTTGTCCACTGAAAAATTAACATGTCAATATACATGTATTACTGTAACTCAGGTGAGCGATATAGGGCCAATGGCCCTCTTGTTAAATTGCCTTTTCAACCTACATATGCGTGTACGATAAAACTCAATTAAATACATAAGTATGCATTTGATAAAACCAAGTGATCACATTGCGGGGAATTTTTTGAGAAATGCTTATCCCATTTCCGCATGGGCTATTTATAGACCCAACCTCCTCGAATAAATCTACTGAATAGGATAATTTACTTGGAGAAAAAAATATGAGGGAACAGATTAACATAGTAAAGCAGGAGTCTTCTCGAGAGTGTAAAGAGGCCGTCAGAATGACGCTAACATTCGCTCAACCCTTCTCTGCTATGGGTTCGTGCATAGGGACAGGGCATAAACTCTTGATGAGAGGATGCCTGCCTATCCAGCTGCATTGCAGATGGTTGGTAGTTCTATCACAGTGCCGAACAAGATCATGTTCAACATACAGATGAACTTCGATATCTCAACTTCAAGGGATGTACAGATTACTTCAAGATAACCAAAGTTCGAGTTATCCGATTTCTAATCTGGACAATTTCTTAAGTAAACAGCTTAATACAGGTCTAAAGTAACTCTGAAAGCTCCAACAGGAGCTTTTAGCATTACTTCAGACCTGCATTAAGCTGTCACATGTGTTTCTTGATATGCCTAGTGATTTATGAGGTTTTCCGTTTTGTAAATTTTGGAAAAACTGCAATTTTAGTTCGGAGTTATCCCGAAATTCGAGTTATCCGAGTTTGAGTTATCCGAGTTCGAGTTATCACAGTTCAACTGTATATACTTCTGAGATGCAAATGGCAAATGCTTAATTTAAGATATTTGAATCGTTATGCTTAAAAGACACATATATATATGCATATGTCCACTTAATGCAGGTTTTAGGAACTGGTCTACCTAAGCCAGAAATTATGCCTTATGGTCTACTTAAAGTACCCAACGTAGTTAACAAATATTAAGTAGACCAAAATTTTTGTATATTTTTTATCGTTAGTTATTTCAAGTAAATTTTAAAATATGTTATTAGATTGAAGATTCTATTTAAAAAAATGCTTTTATATTTGTATTTTTATGACTTAGTAAAAATATACAAATGGTCTACCTAATGCAGGTTTTTATATGATGGTCTACTTAATGCAGAAATCAGACTTATATATATATATATATATATATATATATATTATTTTTTTCAGTAAGAACATTTCTGCTATAGGTTCGTCCTGCAATAAGAACAATTCTGTTATATGTTCTCCCTACAATAAGAACGTTTCTGTTATAAACTTGTCCTGCAATAAGAACCATTCTGTCATATGTTCTCCCTACAATAAGAGCGTTTCTGCTATATATTCATCCTTCAATAAGACCTTTCGCAATATGTTCGTCCTGCTATAAGAACCACTCTGCTATGTGCCCGTCCTTCAGTAAGAACCTTTCTGCTATATGTATGTTCGTCCTGTAATAAGAACCTTTCTACTATATATTCGTCCTTCAGTAAGAACGTTTCTGCTATATGTTCGTCCTGAAATAAGAACCCTTCTGTTACATGTTCATCCTACAGTAATAGTATTTCTGCTATATAATGGGTACCTGTGAGGGTCACTCGCCCGTACTGCGGCTGCATGATTGCGCCATATGTTAGCAGTGCTCAATATTGTAGGCCAATGACTCAATGACCAGGGGAGTAAATGTACAGTCGGCTGAGCGGACTGAAAGTAGACTATAACTAGGTACTTTACTTTTTTTACTGTTTTTTTACTAGAATTCTGCTTTAGAGAGATTTTACTGTATATATTCGTCCTTCAAGTAAGAACATATTTGCTATATGTTCGACCTACAATAAGAATATTGTTGCTATGTACCCGTCGATCAATAAGAATGTTTCTGCTATATGTTCGTCCTGAAATAAGAATATGTCTGTTAAATGTTCATCCTGCGGTGGGAACCTTTCTGTTACATGTTCGTCCTGAAGTAAGAACCTTTCCGTCATAAGTTCATCCTGCAGTAATCACCTCTCTGTTGTCTGTTTATCTTGCAATAAGAACCTCTCCTCTATGTGTTCATCCTTCAGTAAGCACTTCTATGCTATATAATTATGTTTATCCTCCTACATACGAACGCTTCTGCTATGTGTTCCGCTGGCAGTAATAACTTGGTTCTTTCAACAACTGTATAATACAATGCTTTTCTCATAAAAACACATTAAATGAAACTCTGCAAGTTCTGCAAGAACATTCCTAAAACCCATTAACTCTTTCGCTGTGTGGCGAATCTGTGATTATCTATAAAACAAAAAAACTGTGTGCGTCCTGATAAGAAGCTAAATAACTTGGCGTCACATCAGAATTCACATTGTTTGATACTATTTTTATGTTTTTAAAACAAAAAGGGACATTCAATCATCATAGTTTGAGAAGACGTCAAATTTTGCAGACGACAAAATTTGGCAGCGAAAGAGTTAAAGCTTTTCATCAACCACCACTGATTAAAAGACGACAATACATCTCCGATTTACTAGATGTAGCGTGGCATATAATTACTTTAGGATGTAACTAGGGCTGTTTGTTCCAGTACACTGGCATCGTTTTGAGTTTTGTTCTCTTCAAGTCACGTACCGGAATTCATTTCCAAACTTCCGTAACCTTATACTGTTATGGGAATCTCTGTCAGCTGAATACTCGTCACAGGCATTGCTGCAATGTTTCGTTTTAACCCGTTCCCTTTTCTATGTTTATTCCAAAATTCAATACCTACTGAATATTCATGGACAATATAGTTATAATGGAATATGGAAGGCGAGACATTGTAGCCGTTTAAGAAAGTAAAGAAACAGATCTATTAAATTCCACTAATAAACAGAGCAGACCTTGATCAGACGGCTCCTTTCGGAGACGTCTGATATGGGTCTACTCTGTTTTCAAAGCGTGAAAGGCCTTTATATGAAGGGAAGGTTTAACCTTTTACACCATGCATATTCGTGTAAGGAATAAGGAAATCATGAGTAGTATTTAACTTAATTGTTATGAACACAAAAATATTTGACTATGGCAGAAACAGTAGACTCATATCTTTATCATACCTTCAGCAAACAAAGCAGACCATGATCAGACGGTTCCTGCAGGGGTCGTCTGATCTGGGTCTATTTGCAAAAGCGTAGAAAGGCGTATTTATGGAATAAAAGGTTTAACATTTCACCCATTCAGTCATTACCCTTTTAATAATTTCTTATTTTATTTCTTAACTCTTTACTCAATGGATATCTATTTAAAACATAATGACATCATGAGTATTAAATACACTAATTGTTATAATAGCCCGTTGACAAAGTTCTGTTTTATCATGGCAGAAACTGTAGATTATAGTATAAGCAAACAGGAGCCGTCTGATCTGGGTCTTCTCTGTTTACAAAAGCGTAAAAAACTTTTGTACGAAAGAAATTAAGAAAAATGGCGTCCTCTATAAAAGGTTAACCCATTTGCTCCCATGATCCCATATATGGGACATATGCAAACAGTGTAGACTCTGATCAGACGCCGCATCATGCTGCGTCTGATCAGAGTCTACACTGTTTGCTGATAGCAAATTCAATACAAAACAAAACAAAATTAAATTTAGACCAGACATCCCTTAGATAAAAGATAGACTAGTCCAATATATAAGCATGGAAGAATCCACTGGGAGCCAATGGGTTGATATTAGAACCCATTCTAAATACGTAGTACCTCGTGACAGATAGCTTTCTAGCTCGGATCAAATTATATTTATGTTCCCTTCAACCCTCCACCCGCAATCCGCGGCCTGACCAACTTTTGCAAATAGCTTGGAGCCAGATGAGACGCCGAGTAACTCCGCGTCTCATCAGGATCTAAGCTGTTTGACACTCGGTCAATATTTTTTTCTACAGTTTTATCGAACCGGAAGTAACGAGCAATTGAAAGGATTCAAATTGAAACACAGATCCAATTTTCTAACGAATTAAGCGTTAATGTTTTATTATGCTACTGAATTCTGCCTGTGAAGCTGGTAATAGTATTGCTTGGTGGATTATATAACATTGATATGGTTTCTAAAGCAGAACATTCAAACATATCTCAAGCAACAGCCTTAAGAATATTACCGTTTACTTTTAGAGACAAATGACTACTCAACCTTTTCCCTCATATTTAAAATGTGTTTCCATGCTATTACAATCAGAATATACCCAGATCAGACGGCTCCTATAGGAGCCGTCTGATCAGGGTCTGTTCTGTTTGCTAATGAGGTTCAATAGATTAGTTTCTTTACTTTCTATGGCTACAATGTTACATCTTCCATATCTTATTGTAACTATTTTAAATATTCAGTAGGTATTGACATTTGGAATAAATATAGAACAGGGAAATTATTAACCCATGTGCGCATATAAAGTAGACCATATGCAAACATTGTAGACCCAGATCAGAGTGTTCTGGGGAAGACCTCTGATCAGGGTCTGAACTGTGCCTTATGTAAATAGATGTCAATTGTTTATACCAGCGAATACAGCTGACCTTCGATATCTCATATTCGGAAAACTTGAACTTCGGGATAACTTGTTAGGGTTTATATTTGGTATGCAACTTGTTCTTTGGGGGAGAAGTCAGTAGTCCGAGCATTATCAGATTAACTAACCCTGTGCTTAACCCTTTCCCTGTTCTATATTTATTACAAATTTCAATACCTACTGAATATTCATGGAGAAAAAGGTTATTATGAAATATGGAAGGTGGAGCGCTGTAGCCATTTTAGAAAGTAATGACACATATCTTTGAAATTCTACTAGCAAACAGAGTAGACCCTGATCAGACGGCTCCTCTAGGAGCCGTCTGATCTGGGTCTACTCTGTTTGCAAATGCGTAAACACACGTTTATATGAGGGAAAGGGTTAAATTAATATATACACATTTTCACGCATTTGCAGGCAGAATGGACCCAGATCAGACGGCTCGTAAAGGAGGACTGCTAGATGTATCTTACACTAGCGTTAAAAGTGTTAAAATGCGTTAACCGTTTCCTTCCTATAAACGCATTTGCATATAGAGTAGACCCAGGTCAGACGGTTCTTAAAGGAGGACTCCTAGATGTCTCTTACACTAGCATTAAAAGCGTTAAAATGCATTAACCCTTTTCTTTCATTTAAACGCATTTCAACGCATTTGCAAATAGCGTAGACTCATACAGGAGCCGTCTGATCGGGGTCTGGAATTTGATAGACCTGTTTCTTTCGTTTCTACAATGCTCCACCTTTCATATTTCATTATAACTTGTTTGTTCATGAATATTTAGTAGGTATTGAACTTTGTAATAAATATAGAATAGGGAAATGGTTAGCATACGGTTTTTTTAAGGTGTATGATTAATGTTGTTCTTTATAGATGCACAACAACCCAGTTTAAGCAATCGGTGTTCCGCGATGAGAGAAGGTCAATAAATAATCTGGTCCAGACAAACTGACGCGACTGTTCCGATTGCATCATCCCTGAAAAAGATTTTTTGTGATAACACAAATAATATCTCTGAATGCGTTGCATAAAACATGACGTTTGCACTGCAAAGTTGAGCATCAATGTGGCGACCTTTAATGTTGCGATTTAATCTAATCCCAAAACGTTAGTCACTCCCAGATCACTCCCAGATAAACCCCGGAATAAAACGAAACTTTTTTATCCTCTCCCTCACCATGATTATTCATGTAAGAAATAATGATACCATCAATATCAATTAGATTATTCTTTTACAGTGCTAAATAGGAATACCGCAGAATAATGACAGAAGCTGTAGCATTGGAACTATATCACGTTATATTTTCTGGTCTTCGGGATCATTAGTTTTGATGTCATTAGTTTTGAAAGTTGAATACTGTTTAAGCCGGTGCTAGGGGGCGTGAGTAGTGTTGCACTTTTAATTACTACTCATGAACAGACTCAATAAAACAGAGTCTGCAATTTTCTCTTTACGCATTGCTACTTTTGCTTTCGAAGGATCTCCCACTTTCAGGATATATTTAAGCAAACAGAGCAGATCCTGATCAGACGACTCATGTACGAGGAGTCTGGTCTGGATCTACACTGTTTGAAAAACGCTTTAACCCTTTCCTTCATCCTTCATGTAAACGCGTTATACGTATTTGCAAACAGATTAAACCCAGATCAGACGGCTCCTCTAAGAGCCGTCTGATCAGGGTCTGCTCTGTTTGCTAATGGAATTTGATAGTACTATTTCTTTACTTTCTAAAAAGGCTATAATGTTCCACTTTCCATATTTCAGTATATAAGTTTGTCCATGAGTATTGAGTAGGTATTGAAAACTGGACTAAATATAGAACAGGGAACGGGTTAAAAGATGTATTTATAGAGTGCATGGTTTAATTTTGTAATCGCTGCAACTTGAATGTCATTTACAAACAACTTGGATCCAGATATGATACCGAATAAGTCGGCGTTTAATCAGGATCGAATATATTTTACCTCTAACGTTTATTTTAAAATCATTTCAATTTGGCAGACATCGTTATTCATGTTGTGAAGTGGTCTGGACGGGGAATTTTATTTACATTTTGACTTTGGTGAAAGATGGATAAGGGCGAGGTTGGGTACCCGTAAATCAGGTTTAAGCCCCCCCCCCCCCCCACCAGTAGCTGTTTTTTAGCTACTGACCGTTCCACGGCGGTACTCCTGCTTTCAGCCTATGGTCAACTTTGTTGTTGTTTAATGTTTTTCGTCTTGGTGTGCGTCCTGTTATGTTTTGTCTTGTGGCTATACCGTTTCTTGTTTGATAGTGTTTGGTGCGGTGTTATTTCGTATGTGGCTCTCCCTGTTTGACTATTTTTCCATATTTGTCAGTAATTTCTGAAAAAGTTTGACTGTACAGTAAAACCCCTCTAAACCGGAATTCTAGTAGACAAGAACTTAGATACTTTTAAGCAGGTGGCTGCTTAATGCAGGGTGAAAGTCATGCAGAAAGCTCCTAGCTTTCTGCATGACTTTCACCCTGCATTAAGCTGCCACCTGTTTCCAAGACCGACATTTATGCAAAATTTAACGTCCAGTTTAGAGAGGTTTTACTGTATCTGGAGTCAGTTAAAAGTTCTACAGATCAAAATTTTAGACATCATGACGGCAAGACGTGTATTGTTTATATAATTTATATATTAGGTTTCCCTACATATACCACGTAAATGCGTATCGTCGATGCTCTTTACAGCCTAAATAATTAACTGGCAATCGAAACTTATTGTACAGTAAATCCTGGCTAATCCGACTTGAGAATTTTTAACGCAAGTGACTGCTTAATGCAGGGTGAGAATCCTGCAGAAAACCACTACTGGAGTAAAGATCCATTTTTTTTATCATTTTTAGAAGTAATAAATAGTGAAAGGTGTGTCAATAGGGTTAACCCTTTCGATGCTGGAATATTCCCATCAATGTTTATTGGTAGGCCTATTGAAAGATAAAACATTGCCAGAGTATTTTAACCCATTACCTCCTGGGTTATTTTTAGATACAATCTCTTTGAATGAATCTACCGAAAAGGAGCATTTACCAGAGAAAAGGAAAATTTTAGATTTTGTAGTTTGAAACCACTGTGATAAATAGAGCATTTGCTCATATAGGAGCAAATGCTTTATTTATCACGATGGTTTCACAAAGTGCCTTTTACAAAGTCGTCAAAATTCGTCAATATGAGGGAATGTGTTAAATACTGAATAATGCAGACCCTGATCAGGGTCCTCTAGGAGCCCTCTGAATTGGCTCTACATTGTATGCAAATGACACTGCACTCGTTTCTCGCATTGAAAGAGTTTATAACAGTAGCGTAAGACAATTTTGATAGAACTAAATCAGGTGAAATATACAGTTAAACCACTCTAAACTGGAATTCTAATTCAGAAGAATTTAGATACTTTAAGGCAGGTGGCTGCTTAATGCAGGATGAAAATCATGCAGAGAGATCCTAGATGAGCTTGCAACCGGCATTAAGCTGCCACCTGTCTCAAAATACAGATACTTATACTAAATTTAACGTCTGGTCTAGAGGGTTTTTACTGTATATTGGATGAGAGACAATTCGGCGTCAGTTCTGGATCCAAGCTCTTTGTACATGTAAGTCATATTGCGATAAGCATTATGATGAATAAACCTGTAAAGTATTCAGAGGCGTAGCTAGCGATACGCACGTGCGTAACATCAATCTGAAATGCGATCACATTATTATTGCCAAAATGGAACAAAACACGAAGGCTAAGGGGTTAGACTTTGGTAAACATTCTGTCCTGTCATGTAAGCTTTAACCCATTCTCTCATATTAACGCCTTTTGTTGCCTCTGTAAAAGACCTTTTGAAACCATTGTGATAAATAGAGCATCTGCTCATATAGGAGCAAATGCTCTATTTATCACGATGGTTTCAAAACTACACAATTCTAAATGTTCTTGGGCGTGCTTGCCTTCGGACCCCTAAATCCACGGTGCGTACATCAAATTTGGATTCAGCTACGCTCCTGGTATTAATGTATGGTATGGGAAAACTTAAACGCAGGGCTCCGATCAAAGTGTGAAAAGAATATTCACTTGTTAAACACTATTGGTATAATGAATAGTGATAGATATTACACGATAATATCATATATGTATTGTACGATGATAATGTAAATAACCCGTCTAAGAACCTTGTCAACGTAATATTGACCAGGGCCGAAAACCACAGATTAATGTGTTCCCCTATATCACAATACAGTAACAGTAACAGTCTAACCCATTCCCTCATAGGCTATTTTAGTTTCAACCTCTTTGAATAAATCTACCGAAAGGGAGCTTAAACTAGAGAAAAGGAAGATTTTTAGAATTGTGTAGTTCTGGAATCATTGTGATAAATAGAACATTTGCTCCTTAGGAGCAAATGCTCTATTTATCACAATGGTTTCAAAAAGTGACATTCACAGAGGCGTATAGAAAGGCGTACATGTATTTATGGAGAAAAGGGTTAACTCTTTCGCCATCAGATGTGCCTCATCAGAATCCAAAGTGTGTGATACCGATTACGTTTTTGTAAAGAAATAACAGAAACCCGAAGCAGACGATATTCTAGCAGATACAAATTATTTGGCGCCAATTATGTTAATGCTTTAATTCGCACGTTATAAATTACGTATGACGTCAATGCAAGCTAGGACAGTGGCCACACCGTTTATTTTGAACAATATCACTTTTTCAGTATACATCACAGTCTATGTAGGACTAACACTGGTCTACAGTCGTATCGAAGTAGCATTCATTAGTGTCCTATTCCAACAGTATACAAATAATGTATTTTTCATGTTAACGGGGGATTCTTACGTGAGAAAGGTCCATTAAGTACGAACGTCCATTAAAGTTTCTATACTGACACCGAGTATACATGTATGTTAGACATATTGTTTTATATTGCTTTCTGCCTTTTGACCCTTTCTCTGTTGTATATTCATGTGAGAAATAATGGCAGCATGAATATTTATACTAATAGGAATAGAGGTGATTGTCTTCATTTCACATTTTGTCTTTGAAATAGTTACGTTGAAAGGTAGTAGATGTACTAATTGATCCCACTAAGAAACCCTTACCCGTTTCCTTTCATTCCTCATTTACTCTCTCTCCCCCTCTCTCTCAATTTCCATCCTCTCTCTCTCTCTCTCTCTCTCTCTCGGTCTGCCTGTATGTGTGTCTGTCTGTGTGTCTGTGTCTGTCTGTGTGTCTCTCTATATATGTCTTTCTCTGTGTATCCCTCCCTCTCTCTCTCTCTCTCTCTCTCTCTCTCTCTCTCTCTCTCTCTCTCTCTCTCTCTATCGCGCACACACATAACCATTGACCTTTTTATGAATGCGTTTGTCCTATACTGTATAATGGGAAACCCTGGCATTATACAGGACAATCAAATCAATCATTCAGTCCAACGAAAAGCCCAACAAGGTGTAATCCAGTGTGTGTTTCTTTTTTTGGAATTACATTGCGGCGCATTTCGCCGTATCGTCTCTGACAAATGGTGTCATTGTCTCGCTTAAACGATAGACAGCGAAACTAACTGAAATTGAAATGCTAGCATCGACGCGCAAATAGGACTGGCTGTCTCGTTATGGGTCGAGACTTTTGGGGAGAAAATCCATCAAACACAAGTCGACCGATTTTTAATGACGAGTATTAGAGGTGAGGAGTTGTCTGAATCACCAGCACTGTTTGAAACTCCCTTGTCTCGTAGCATGGCCTTTAATAAAAGAACACAAAAAAATAGAGCTGAATGGAGACTGATCCACTCTCAAATAATAATTCTCTATTAATTACTTTGTTGTAGTTCACATTTTGGTGTAATGTCAGTTGTAAAAATATTCCTACAGTTAATACACCAGTACCCAGTGGTCCTTAAAAAGAACATAGACAACAGTATTGACACAGAGCAGAGGGCTCCTAAATGAGCCCTCTGATCAAGATCTGCTCTGCTTGCTGAACCCAACAATATCAATTGCTTATTTCAGTAAATATTTTGTTTTGATATGTCCCTCAACAAGAAAAATGGGTGCATTCCAAAACGTAAGATCTGGACGGGGTTTCCTTATAATATGGGAATAAATTCTTTAACGCTTTTCCCAGATTAACATTTATTACATACTTTATCACCTCATTAATACGCATGGACATAATCAATAGAATGGAAAATGGATCTTTTCACCACGGTGGGAACTGTAAAATTCCATAAGCAAACAGAGCTGAACCTGAAAGGATGCCTTTATATGAAGCAAAGGGTTAAAGGACCATTCCTTAACATGTATTCCACTGCAATCAAACTACAGTAAAACCTCTCTAAACTGGATGTCAAATTTAGTATAAATATCAGTCTTGTAAACAGGTGACAACTTAATGCAGGGTGAAAGTCATGCAGAAAGCTCATCTAGGAGCTTTCTGCATGACTTCCACCCTGCATTAAGCAGCCACATGCCTAAAAGTATCTTACACCGCGCTCTTCGATACAAAAAATCCGGAAAACTAAAGTATGACTTACTGACAGACAAACTGACAGACGGAGTGTAAACTTATAGTCCCTTTCGGCCTTGCCGACAGGATACTAATATGTAAAATTGAGCATACCCTGGACAGATAAAAAGGAGCGGTCTGAACTGTGTCTTCTCAGTTTGCAATTGTGTAGAAATGCGTATTTATCAGGCATCGGTTAAACGACGGATGCAGGAACCATTTCTGCCCACAGTTTTCGGCAGATAGAGCCATCTTATTTTAGGAAAGCGTGTAAACAATCTTTCATTTGTAATGCGCTGTTCAAGTAATTCAAAACTGTTCGAATGCTGAATTGAAAAAAACACATTCTATACTTATCTATATAAAAGCAGACCATATTTTCTTACCCTGGTTGTTTTGTATTTCGAGCCACGGAACTTATGTTGATGATGTTGTCTTGTTACAAAATCGACGTGGCCTAATAGGAATACATATAAATAATGCATTGCCTGTCTCTGGTGCTAAATTTTGATGTTATTGGCTCACAGGCCTTTCATGAACTGAGTCACTCAGAACTGAGACACGAGTCACTCGCTAACACACACTTCCAGACAATTATATTAATTCATTCCCTCCTAGACAAGTTTTATACGAGAATTTTAGGATTGGATAGTTTTTTGAAACCATTGTGATAAATAGAGCATTTGCTCTATTTTTCACAACGGTTTCAAACTAATGAGTTTTACATAGGCGCAAAAAGACTACAGTAGGAGAGAATGGGTCAAAGACAAAAATGCAGTAAACCCAGACAGTTCGAACGCTAAAACACGTATCATTATCGATATTTAACCCTTTCACTGTTCTATGTTTATTCCAAATTTAAATACCTACTGAATATTCATGGCCAAAATAGTTATAATGAAATATGGAAGGTGGAACATTGTAGCCATTTTAGAAAGTAAAGAAACGGATCTTTCAAATTCCATTAGCAAACAGATCGGACCCTGATCTGACGGCCCCTCTAGGAGCCATTTGATCTGGGTCTACTCAGTTTGCAAATGTGTGAAGACACGTTTATATGAGGGAAAGGGTTAAGATAGATGATCTACTCTAGAAGCTTTCTGCATGACGTTCAGCATGCATTAAGCAGACACCTGCATGAAAAGTGCATGAATGCTTCATTTAAAAAAAAGTAAAGTACCTAGTTATAGTCTACTTTCAGTCCGAATGACCGCTCAGCCGACTGTACATTTACTCCCCTTACATTTCGAAGTATCAAGGTTTTACAATAATAGTAAATTATCTGTAAACTGTCATGCCTCATAGAGTGTGTTAAAGCAATACCCGTTCTCATACAACATTGCATCACACATCAGGCATAATTTAAACTGTAAAAATCTATGAATATAACAAACACACAGTTCTTGTCACAGGTGCTAGGCGTGTGGCCATTTCACAAATACAGATTATAAATACCTTCAAATACGTTTAGACATCATAACTTGACATTATAAAAAAAAGAAAAAAAAATGAATTTTTTTTTATCGTATAGTATATTACTATATAAAGGTATGTAACTAAATGGTCCAAAGTGGCAGAAAAATTGCACCAACTACATTCCGCGTCTTGTTACGACGTCAATTTCCGCTCGATTTCAATCAAATATGAGTCAATACACGCAGAAATGTCCAATCTTTCAAATACACACCATTGATTGCCGATCATAAGCCGAAAAATTACTGTTTTGAGACGATAAACTCCAGCTTGGATTTAGTCGACCGAGTCACTACCGACACATACATGCACATTTTCACCACTGATGACATCGAAAGTCACACTAGATCTCATAATATGGTCCGTTTTCCACTCTTATTCAATAAAACTAACATAACCATTCAACTTACTGTCGATGTCAACCTCAAAGTTACTACCGGTTCTACGAAACTGAAGAGTTTTCGAAACAACCCGCGGCTGTCAACATTCGGCCAGCCATGATTTTTCGTGACCCGGAAATGCTTGAAGCGAAGAAGCGACTGGTGCCCGGCAGACCATTTGACTACTATAAAGCAGGTAACAAGTGCCCTGTAAACTGTTGATTATGTTCGCCCAAAATTTAGATTTTCTATTCTAATAAGACTGAAAAAAAAAAAGAACTAGCTCTATTTCAAATTTAATGACAGCCTTCATTTCATATATATATTAGGAACAATGACTATAGTTACTTGGTAATTATACTGATTATTTTATAATCGTTTGCTTTCTAATATGTGTTAATTTATTTTTCATATATAGTGTCCAGCACATGACTGAAAAATGTATACGTCGACTGCAGTTTATTTTCCAGTTAACCTTTCCCTGTTCAATAATCATGTAAGAAAAAGTAACACCATGAATATTTATTAGATTAATTTTATCATTTTCAAGGGCATGTTTGCTTCGAGGAATGCTATAGAATTATATCTATATATCATGGCACAAATAGAGTAGATCCTGGTCTTCTATGAGCTATATGGTTTGGGTCTATACTGTTTTCAAATGCGTGAAAATGTGTTTATAGGAGGGAAAGGGTTAACAGGGTGTTTTATACAGAAACCGGGCACCAGTAATCATGTTTACAGGGCACTTGTTACCTGCTTCATAGTAGTCAAATGGTCTGCCGGGCACCAGTCGCTTCTTCGCTTCAAGCATTTCCGGGTCACGAAAATCATGGCTGGCCGAATGTTGACAGCCGCGGGTTGTTTCGAAAACTCTTCAGTTTCGTAGAACCGGTAGTACTTTTGAGGTTGACATCGACAGTAAGTTGAATGATTATGTTAGTTTTATTGAATGAGAGTGGAAAACGGACCATATTATGAGATCTAGTGTGACTTTCGATGTCATCAGTGGTGAAAATGTGCATGTATGTGTCGGTAGTGACTCGGTCGACTAAATCTAAGCTGGAGTTTATCGTCTCATAACAGTAATTTTTCGGCTTATGATCGGCAATCAATGGTGTGTATTTGAAAGATTGGACATTTCTGCGTGTATTGACTCATATTTGATTGAAATCGAGCGGAAATTGACGTCGTAACAAGACGCGGAATGTAGTTGGTGCATTTTTTCTGCCACTTTGGACCATTTAGTTACATACCTTTATATAGTAATATACTATACGAAAAAAAAAATCTTTTTTTTTCTTTTTTTTATAATGTCAAGTTATGATGTCTAAACGTATTTGAAGGTATTTATAATCAGTATTTGTGAAATGGCCACACGCCTAGCACCTGTGGTTCTTGTACCTCAACCTTTTCATCCAGTCTAATTCACAGAGAATCACAGTGTTTGGCTCCTCATCGTACAAATAACCATACATGATCATACATTCGTATGTACACAACGATAAACACATACATACATTATATACAAACATACAATATACATACAACAATATACATGTACACACATATACAACAATGTACACATATATACAACACTAAACACATTACATACAAACATATACATACAACGATATACAAACAACAATATACACATACACACACCACTATACATACATGTACAATATACACATACATACAACTCTATACATACAACATACACATACCTCAACTTACATCAATGTTCACAACTTCACATACATAAACAAAATACAAACAACAATACACGTCTACGTAAACAATATGCATACAATATACACATGCTATACAACATACGTAATCAATATACATACTACAGCATACACAAATACAACAATAAACATACAGCAATATACACGAACAACATACATAAACAGTATACAAGCAACCTATAATATATATAACAACAAGTAATGGGAGTATTGAAAGCAATGCCATTGTCCCCTACCGGCTGAATTTCAATTCCAAATGCTGTAATTCCGTGAAAAATTAATGTAGCATAATAGAATTCTAACTTTATCTGTAACTCATTATAATACAGGTACATACGAAATATCCCTACAATATCTACTAGGATTTAGAAAAAACTCCGGAAAACCTAAAATATTGTTTAAGTCCAACGGCTGTAAATCCGTAAACAATCAATGTAGCATAAAATATATTCAAACTTGATCTGTAACTCAATTTAATAAAGGTACTTACCAAATATCACTTCAATATCTGCTAGGGTTTAAAAAATTCCGGACAACCTAAAACATTGTGAAATTCTAACTGCCGCAATGCCGTAAAAATCAATGTTGCGCAACAAAACTCAAATTGATCTGTTATAATAAAGGAACATACCAAATATCACTTCAATCTGCTAGGGTATAAAACAAATTCTCGAAAACCTAAAAGTTTCGAGCTGCTCTAATTCCGTGAAAAATCAATAAGGCGTAACAAAACTTCAATCCTGATCTGTAAGGCGTTATAATAAAGACACATATTAAATATCCCTTCAATATCTGCTAAGGTTTAGAAAAAAACTCCGGGAAACCTCAAATATTCTAAATCCAACTGCTGTAATTCCGTATCAAATCAGAGAGGCGTAATAAAATTCAAACTTGATCTGTAATTCATTATAATAAAGGGTTAAGAAGAAAAGTCCGGAAAACCAAAGTGTGACTGACAGACTGACATACTGACGGAGTGCAAGCCTATAGTCCATTCGGCGTTGCCGGAAGAGGACTTATAACCATACAACAACATACACGTGCATACAGCAATTTACACATACATAATAAACATTGACGTAGAAGCAAATGCTTTATCTATCACAATGTTTTCAATGAGTGATTTCATCAAATATACCCCAATGTGAGGGAATGGATCAACAAATATGACCAAGTCCACTTATTTCGATCCAACATACGAAACGTAGACAAAAAATGTATCACTCACTCTTAGCAGGCTCTATAGTATATGCCGTATATTGTTTGTTACACATACATTCATCTGTGCAGAAACCTTCCGCATACAAGCGATATATTCATTTGGCTCAGTGTATCCTTTCCCTCATATTAACATATCACGCATTTTTTAAACAGAGTAGACCCAGATCAGATGGCTCCTATAGGAGTCGTCAGACCAGGGTCTAATCTGTTTGCTAGTGGAATTTTAAAAATCTGTTTCATTACTTACTAAAATGGCTGCAATGTTCTACCTCCCATATTTCATTATAAATATTTTGTCCTTGAATATTCAGTAGGTATGGAAATTTGTAAATATGTAGAACAGAGAAAGGGTTAAAGAGGTTGTGCTTTGGGACACAGTCTTTCAAAAAACCACTTTGAATTTAAATCTTTAGTACTATATATCTTTCAACAATTGTTGCACGGAATAAAATGTTTCACCATTCCATTATACAGTTTTGGAACGATATTGAAATACAGTATAAGGGAAATAGACATTTGTCATTGACAACTGGTTATCGATTTGATGTTTCGAAGAAGTCCCTGGCGGCGGCCTGATTATATCATCATTGCCATTCATCAACAAATAATTTGGATTCGCTCGAAGTTTAGACAATATCCATTTATGTCATTATTTAACTGGAGGCACATCTCGATATGTCAAGAAAAGAAACGTACCAGAAGAACCAGATTTTACATTTGTTTTAATCTCAATTATAGAAACTCTCACCTAGACATGTGACATCAGAATACACAACCAACGTATAAACATAGTCCCCTCGACTTCAGAAACTCCTTCTTGCAAATACCGGAATGTGTCTCTATGTAATCTGTCTATACACAAGTTTTATCACAATTTCTTTTCTATCAGATGATCTAGGCAGTATTCCTAAACGTTTTACATAAATATATATTACGTTAAGCTGGTCATATGCGTGATTCTAGACAATCCAAACACTTACAGCTTCCATGAATACTATGTGTACACCAAGTTTGGTCGCAATAAGTCGTTTATAACAAAATTGATAACATTGAAACTATTTTAATATTACTGATAACAGGGACCATCACCGCGACTCTCAAAATGCAACCAATCGTCAGGTGTGATATCAATGCCTTTTCTACCCAACGGTATTTTCCCAAATTGTTTTTTTAACTTTAGTAACAGTGACCAAATACATCCCAAATGTATGTTCGTTCTTTGTATCTATGGCAGCAATCAGTACAAAAAATGTGGCCACAATATTACTTAGAGTTTTGTCTATATGTGTTTTTCTTTCTTAATATAATTGACAACGGTCCTATAAATGTGCGTATCTCCGCATGCCATCTATATGCCAAGGCTGGTTACAATATGCCTTTTCTTAATACAGTTACTGTTAAGAAATCGGTTTGTTCTTTGGGTAACATGGCATTGGCTCCACAAAACTCCAAGAAAATGCTAATCAAGCATTGCATCCACACAAGTTTTCTCGCTTCTCAGACGTGTTAGATAAGCTGAGTTACTAAAAATAGCCGTACTAGAAATCCTTATCTGGAACACCCCTTGTATGGTGTATTCATACGCGCGATTGGGTAAAGTCAATACAAGGGAAGGAACTCTTACAGAATTATACCAACATTTCTATAGGCAACAACCTTATGAATTAAATTAATATAAGTAATTAGCACAAAATATGAAATTCTATTTATCATATAAACACTTTAAAAGTCTATTTAATTAACTGAAGACGTTGTTTTATAGTCACTCAGTCATTTATATTTTACGCCAAAACTTAACGTTTGTGGTTGTCATAACAAATGACGTAATTTAGTGTCACGCTTTGATGCTGCAGTTTGTTGCTATTAGATATGGAAGTCGTATTACGCAATGTAAAGTAGTACTTCACAAAATTCGTTAATTTACTTGGTTTTATGGCGTATTTAAGCGGGAAAAATAAGCAAGCATGGGTTTTGTTTAAAGCCGGGGGTTTCTATACCTGAGGTTGGTCTGTTCCTGTCGGAAACTCGCTAAAGCTCGTTTCCAACTGGAACAGACCAACCTCAGGTATAGAAACCCTCGTCTTTAACATAGCCCATGCTTGATTCTTTTAATCTGTACACAAAATATTGGTCACAGTTACAAGAGTATCTCCCCGAAAACAGCGATTGCCCGTACACTGTATGTCTATTTTAGTAACAATGACATTGACCCCCCCCCACCAACCCACCAAGCACATGGTTAATACTGTACTATTATTTGTATTGAAGCAAGCTATCTGTACGACAAGTTTGGTCAGATATATTTTTTAGGGGAAAATATGTCCGCAAACTATTATTTTCTATTTCAGCAAACGTGACGTTAACCATATTCTTCGACTCTCCAACCTTGGTATCTATTCAAGCTATTTATACACCAGTATTAGTAACAAATATCCTCCCTTTATAAAATAGTCTGTTCGTCATTCGTTTTTTCTTCCGTTTTTAATAACGGCGACCGCACATGATAATAAACATGCAATAATATAGCATATAATTTATGAAAGTGAAAACGACATAGTACGTTAAGATATAAATTGACATGGTACTTGGAAATTAAGGCGTATCTTTATGAGATAATATACCATGTCATAAACAGACAAGTTGTCGGTATAATGTATTCATAATAGAAATAAGAACGTACAAACCTTCGACATCTTCCTTTCATCTCAAGATTTGGTAGTTCATCATCATAGAGTACAGTGCTCCCTCCCTACAACGGCCCTTTCAATAACGACCCCCTCCTTATAACAACGCATGTCACGGTTTCCGAAACAACAAGGCTCCAGAAACAACTTTTTTCCATCGTATTTTCTTTATGCCTCCATCAAACCCTATGTTGTGACCACTCTTTAGAATCGTCACTTAGTGACGATTCTAAAGAGTGGTCACAACACAGGGTTTGATTGAGGCATAACAGTTTTAGTTCTCGAAATACACCTTATCTGGGGATCTTCAAACAGAATAATTATGTTTGATTTTCCCTCCCTATAACAACTCCCTCTGAACAACACATACAATATTCGTATCCCAAATGGTGTCGTTGTAGAGAGGGAGCACTGTAGTACTATGTCATTCTTGTCATCGGGAGGTGGAGTTGTTGTGATCGATTGTACATAGTGGGGTCGATCATCAAACATGCAATGTGTTGCAACATCACTGAATTAAAAACAGGAATTGTTTTATGCGTTTACTAAATAGAGACTTTGAAAAGTCTAGTGCAATCGGTCTACACTGTTTATTTCCAATCAATAGGAAATGTCTCAAAGATAGGGCATACATTTTTAAATGCCAGTACTTTTTTCCCGCATTCAAAAATTTAAACATAATAACCATTTGTGTTGAATACATGAAAATAAATTGTGTTAGTTGGATACTTTATTATGATATTATTTACCCAGTCTAATTATTGCTAATTCACTAACTAGACCTAGGGAAGGAGTAAATATCAAAGATGCCAGATGGTCAGTAAATCCCCAATTTTCTCAGCAGGGGACAAGGGTCTCCAATCTCCAAAGTTGACAGTGATCACACAACTGCCATCAATCACATACTCTCTTATCAATTATTACGTAACACGAATACTTCTACTTAAACTAGACAGACATACCAAACCAAAGACCTATGATAACACATAGATAAGAAACTACTGTATAACACTAGGAGAACTTTATTCTGATAGGTGGTTTGGGTCTTTGCATAAAACGTTTTTGTTTGTTAACAGATTTTAACAATCCAGGTATCATATTGTAGCTTTATAGTTGCACTACACAATGATATACTTATATTTCCCGAGTTTTTCTTACCATCCGAGATATTTGCAAACGTGACTTTGTTTGATTTTGTACACGCCAAAATCATACCTTATTTCAGCACGTGGCAAACTCTTATATTTTATAAACTACTGAAAAACAAATGTTTTATCTGTGATAAAAATTGTATTAATATTATTTATAATCATTTTCCAATTAAAATATACCATATGAATTCGAAGAAAGTATGCAAATCTTTAGAAATCTTGACTTTTAATTGCAAACTAAGGTAATTTTCATCAAAATAAGTAGATTGCAATTCAGATAGGTGGGTTGGGTCTTTGCACAAAACGTTTTTGTTTGTGGACCGATTTTAACGATTAAGGTACCATATTGTAGCTGAATAATTGTTCTACACAATGATATGCTTATATTTCCTGAGCCTTTCTTACAACTAGAGATATTTGCAAACGTGACTTTGCGTGATTTGGTACATTTGCCGCGAGACTTGGTGAGATTTGTCCAAGTTTCTTATCTGTGTGTTATCATAGGTCTTTGACCAAACTATGTGCCAATTATCTAAAGTTATGATTTGTTAGATTGACATCAGCGTGCACGATAATTGTCACACAACATAAAAAGAACTGTTAAACGCCAATGATGTAGTTACACACTGCGTGGATCTCCAGGGGTGTAGCTAGCGATGCGCACTTAAAGAGGAGGTCCCTACAATGATCGCATATTTTCAATAATATCATAAAACTTGGTATTTGTTATGCTCTATCATTATTATGAAGGTTCCCAATTTGAACTTATATCGAAAAATGCCCATGTGATACAAATAAACCGATTTCATCAATAACTGATCATTTTTGTTCTACAACACAATATTATCGGCCTTTTCCGTAAATTCTTCCGTGGTTTGCCGATGATCACCCGATACCTCCATTGTTTACGTAATAGCTTTCTCGGAAGTGGTCGGAGAATCGCGAATAGGGAGAACAGTTACGAAACTAAAACTCAACCCGAATAAAATTGAAACATCGGGGAGTAAAACCGGGATCGGCGATATCAAACACATGGATGTTTTGTCGTTATAAACGGTAAATGGATGGGGCTTTTTGTGATATACTACTTTTCAGCATATAAACAAATGAGTTTGGTATATTTTAAGTGTTTATGAAACGCGTCAAATGTAGGGACATCCCCTTTAAGCACATGCGTAATACCAATCTGAAATGTGAAAGCATTATTATGGCCAAAATTGAACAAATATCGGAGGCTAAAGGGATATGCTTTGATCAACGTTCTGTCTTGTCATATTAGCTTTAACCCATTTCTTCACATTGTATTGACGCCTTTTGACGCCTCTGTAAAGTTATCTTTTAAAACCATTGTGATAAATAGGGCATTTGCTCCTATAGGAGCAAATGCTCTATTTTTCACAATGGTTTCATAACTTCACAATTCTAAATGTTCCCGGGCAGCATGCCTCCGGACACTACAATACGTACATTATATTTTGATTCAGCTGCACTCCTGAACCCCGTCTCATTTTATAGGGAGATGACACTATGTTGTCTACCTTGATAACTTGGCATTAATTGATAATTACTCCATGTTTCAACTGAGAATATAATGTAATGGTTATAGACAAAACATCAGAAAGCATTGTGCCTGTTACAGTTGTGGCTGACATGAAAACTGTTCCGCTGTAAAAGGTCATTTAGTACATTTTATAAACGGGTTTTGAAAACAAGTAGTGGCTTAATACAGTACGCAAGTAATGTATTATGTTTCGCCATCTTTTAACCCTTTCCCTGTTCTATAGTTTGTCCCAAATTCAATTAAGAAATGAATGACGTGCTTCCGGTGTTCATGAGGTTATGCAACGCATAGCTTTACGAGCAAAGTTAGTGAAGCCCGAAGGGCTTCACGTGAATCTTTGCTCGTAAAGCTATGCGTTGCATAACCCATGAACACCGGGAGCACGTCATTCATTTCTTATATTTATATTCCATTGTATTTCTTATATTTAAGAAATGAATGACGTGCTTCCGGTGTTCATGAGGTTATGCAACTTTCTTTTTAGAATAAGGTTATATAAGGACGTTGCAGGGCGAATGTAAATATTACCTAGTGAATATCCATAACCAAAATAGTGATAATGAAATACAAAAGTGGAGCAATGTAGTCATTTTAGCAACTAAAGAAGCAGATCTATCAATTTCCATTAGCAAACAGAGCAGACCCTGATCAGACGGCTACCCCCTACCCTCACCCTCTCTCTCGCTCTCTCTGTCTCTGTGTCTCTCTCTGTCTGTCTCTCTCTGTCTCCCTGTCTCTCTGTGTCTCTCTCTGTCTCTGTCTCTATGTCTGTCTGTCTCTGTCTCTCTGTCTCTCTGTCTCTGTCTCTGTCTCTGTCTGTCTTTGTCTTTGTCTCTGTCTCTGTCTCTGTCTCTGTCTCTGTCTCTGTGTCTCTGTCTCTCCTTCTCTCTCTGTCTCTCTCTGTCTCTCTCCCTGTCTCTCTCTCTCTGTCTCTGTCTCTGTCTCTCTGTCTCCCTGTCTATGTCTCTCTGTCTCTGTCTCTCTCTCACTGTCTCTCTCTGTCTCTCTGTCTCTGTCTGTCTCTGTCTCTGTCTCTGTCTCTGTCTCTGTCTCTGTCTCTCTGTCTCTTTGTCTGTCTCTCTCTCTCTCTCCCTCTCTCTTCTCTCTCTCTCTCTCTCTCTCTCTCTATCTCTCTCTCTGTATGATTTTCTGTTTGAAAATAGCAGTTATCGTAGCATAGTAACGTTGGCCCAGGATATTTATTTAGAAATGACAGCAATATCCATAGAGGTGTTTTGTAGTGTGTGTTTTACTGAAACGATGGATGATTTTATTAGATTACGGCGCCTTATATCGTCTCGACTCTAACAAAAAGTGCCGTTGCCTCGCGTAAAAGATAGACGGCGAAGCTAAATTAGTTTGACTGTCGCTTTCAGGGAAAGAAAAATTGTCTAACAGAAGTAGACTCATTTTGAATTATGAGCATTATATGTGAAAATTAACTGAAACATCTGCACTGTTTTAACGTCATTGTCTCGTAGTATCGTCATTTATAGGACAAAGTAAGGCTAAAATCACTCTATGAATGTTACAACTGCTCCCACCCCGTTCGAAATAATGGTTTTAAACTATCATGTGCGTACTCAGATACTAAACTCCACCAAACCCTATGCTGGGACCACTCTTTAGAATCGTCTCGGTAATATGGTGGAGAAATAAAGGAGTTATTCTTGAAAATGTTTTAATACACACATCCAACCCGGACTTCTGTTTAGCGCTCACTGTATTATATGTACGAATGGACCCCTTTAAAACGACCACTCAATGGACAATCACGGATGTCTTAAAACAGAAGGTGGCTGCTGAATGCAAGACAAAGGTAACATGTTGTCCTACAAGAACTTTCTGCATAATAATATTTGTACTGCATTAACCCTTCGCTTGCTGAATTTTAAAATACATGTCTCCTTCTTTACCCATGTCCTGTTGTATAATTACATATATATTCACTGTGTACAAGTATTTCGCTGTGCAATCACTGCTGTGGGGTGCACTGGTTGCACACTCAACTTGTAAATAGTGCAGACCCTGATGAGACAGCTCCTGCAGGAGCTGTCTCATCTGGGTCTTCACTATTTACAGGTAGGTATATTGACGTGAATACTTGTAGCAAGCGAAGGGTTTACCCTTACTGTGAGGAACACAAGTCACTAATGTCCTTTGCAAACAGTGTAGTCCAAGTTAAGAGGGTTCCTAGAGGAGACCTCTTATTAGGGTCTGCACTGTTTGTCATGTTACACTTTTCTTTAGAAAATCCCTAAGTTTGTACCATAAGCTTGACCGGTTTGGATTTTGGAACAGTTCATTTGAAAATTCAGCGTTGTAAGGGTTAAGCTACTACCAGAACGAATCAGAATTAAGACTCATTTTTATGTTCCTATTAGAGGTTTTTACCGCATTTCCATTCGTCTTCTTGAGCAGTAATGGTGTGCCATTTTATTGTACGATCAGCGTTGTTCATGTCGTTTCCTGGCTTGCAGCACGTAATTTTATGATATTGGTTGCGTTTGAGCGGTTTAAGGCGTATATTCGTCGGAAAAACAGATTTTTACATTCTGAGTTGCATGAACCAATTATATTTCCCAGACTGTCAACATTATATGTTTTAGACTTTTAAATCAGAGCTACTCAGATGCTAAAATCGTCATGTCTCCACCAAAACCTATGTTGTGGCCACTCTTTAGAATCGCCTCTACACAAAATAGGTATTGAAAATGTTTTTAATTTACGCATCTCATCTGGACCTTTATAACATTGGCAGTTAGGCATTACGAAGTTCAAAATATACTGTACGTAGCCCCCATGTAGAGTATTTCACCTTGGTAAATTTACCGCTGGCTATTCCAAAGTGATACTTCTGTCTTCGGCTTGTTTCATGTTTGTATTTTCTTTCATCCTTTTGAACATATGGATACATGTATTGTGTGTACATGGCAGGCGCGGATTTAGAGAGAGAGGGGGGGGGGCGAAGCCAAGCCGCCCCCCCCCCCCTAAAATTGCCAAAACAAACTTTTAGAAATATTTTAGATCTACATCAACTAAAAATCAATAAAACAATGATTCAGTCGGAGTGTTTTATTTCCCTCGCCAAATTAAGCTATTTTTCAACATGTATTACAAACATACTAGTTAGTTATGTCATCAAACATAAAAATCTACGCCCCCCCCCCCCCCCGCTCCAAAATATTTTCTACGCCCCCCCCCCCCCCCCCCCCCCATCTGAGATCCTTGATCCGCACCTGCATGTGGCCTATATACGAGTGTGTGCGCGTTCTTCATTTGCTATAACTCGGCGGTTGTGCAGTTCCTTCATATTCATCATTCATCATTATAGGCGCTACGTGACTTGTGTAGTGTAGCAATTTCGTAAACGCCAAACTGTCCAATTTAGTGTCGTGATGCCCTAGACCCCACCAACCAATGATAAATTTGATAAACTAAATTAGCTTTCAATAGAATGAACAGGAAACAAAACATTGTTACCAGTACTCATTAATGTTTAAAGCTTTTGTCGCTAAGATCGCCCAAAAGCAACTCGAATAGCCTGATGCAACAGGCGATTATGTGATTATCATTGCAAGGATTGTTGAAAGGATTGAAAGTCTTCTCTGAAGCCTAAAGCAGACGCCATTACGTGGCGCAAATATATTACAAAACAAAATAGTCCTGATGGAACAACAAGAGCGTTCAAAGGAACACATGTGTCATCTTCTGAGAAAGAAATAGAAAAATAATGTTTGACAGACAGACAGACGAACAGACAGAGAGACAACGAAAAGGTGATTCATATGTGACACACTGCCTCTCAACAGGTGACACAACAATGTCTGACCAAAGTTTAATCTGATGCAATATTTCTGATTCGATTAAGCTTTTCAGAAACTATAGACCGAGTGTTCACCCTTTCCTTCATATAAACGCATTTTCACATGTTTGAAGAAAGAGCCCGGACAAATTCTATATTTGCGTACGGACAGGCGGACGGACGAACGTACGATTAAGGGTAGCCCTATATGCCACCAAATTGTGGGGGCGTAATAAGATTTATTGTTTTAATAGCACACGGGCACAGGATTCTTTCATGGCAGAAACTGTAGAATTTTCACAAGCCAACAGAGAATACCCTTATCATTTAGCTCCTACAGGAGTCGTCCGATCTTGGCCTACTCTATTTGCAAAGGCATAGAAAGACGTATTTATTGAGTAAATGGTTAAGTTATGAATTCATGAAATAATTAGTGATGAATTGACCTCAAAAACAAAACAACATTAACGAAACAATATAGCTATGACAGTATCCATGAATGTAAATTATTTATTTTGCTCTTCGTACAAAATATTTCAAATGGCTGCATCTCGTGAAAACCATGTACTCACAGAAACGTTTCTCTTTGGGAAGTGCTTCCTGTCATGATTCGCCCACGCGATGTAATGGACTAAGTCAATTCAATACTATTTCAGCCATAAAAGCTTCAGCTGCTCTGGCGCTAACACCAGACAGGGACATATAAACCCTTGGTAATGTGAGCACATTAGCCTATTTATTCCTACAGTAAAACTTCTCTATAACGGCCACGCACTAAATTACATCAAATATTTTGCGTTAAATACAGATGGCTGCTTAAAGGAAGGTGAAAGTAATACAGAACGCTCCTATAGGAGCGTTCTGTTTTACTTTCACCTTGCTTTAAGCAGCCACCTGCACTAAATACCAACTAATTAACACAGTTTAGTGGCCGTTATAAAGCGGTTTTACTGTATATCATTAAGGAAACCCTGTCCAGATCTTAGTATGGAACCCATTCATTTGTATACCGAGGGGACACAGCAGACAAATTGGTATACGCCTTTGACATAAATGGGTTCAGCAAAAGGTGCCCAACCTAATCGGAGTGCTCCTTAAGGATCATTTGCCCTTTTAAGGGATACTGGGTGCAAATGGGCAACACATCCTGTTGAACAGAAATAACGTCTGATCAAAAATTTGGATCTGGTGCAATTAGGCTACTTCCATCCGATTACGCTTATAAGAAGAAACTGACCAGGCGCGGATTTAGAGGGGCGGTGCCAGCGTACGCACCCCCCCCCCCCCTTAAAATTGACATTTAGATCTAGATCTACTAAAATCAATAAAACATTGATTTAATCTGAGGGTTTTTTTTAATTCCCTCCCCTAATTACGCTCTTTGCAACATGTATTATAAACACACTATTTATTTATGTCACCAAATTTAAAAATCTACGCCCCACCACCTTCCAAAACAAATCTACGCCCCCCCCCCCTCTTATCTGAAATCCTGGATCCGCACCTGCTGACCAAGGATCAAAGAACGTGGACCCTGACAAGACCCGAGTTTCTGAGCAGCTGATGAAGTTCAGAGACGTGTGCAAATGCAAATCAAGACGTGGTTAGCGGGGGTAGTTAAAATGTACGATGTCCTTTCGACATGGTCTTCCAAAACGCCACTTGGAATGTTGCATGTAATTCAGATATAACTATTACGGTTTATGTCTGACAGAAACTGTTGCTGGGCATAGATGCAGGGTTACAAATAATGATGCGTACTCAAATACTATAGTCGTCATTTCTCCACCAATCCCTATGCCGTGACCACTCTTTAACCACTCTTTAGAATCGTCTCTTTGAGACGATTCTAATGATGGGTCAAAACATAGGGATTGGTAGAAAAATAGAGGATTTATTCTTCAACATTTAAATTAACATATCTTATCTGGACCTGTGTAGATGTTAACAAAATGTATACTGTGCAATGCTTGGACAGTATATCACCAGAAGCAAGACACTGTGAGGGAAATAAATGTCTGGCGTTGACAAATGGTTATCGATTCGATGTTTCCAAGAAATCCCAGTCGGTTAGGCTATACGGCCATTGCAATTTATCAGAAAAGAAGGTCATTACCCTGAAGTTAAGGAAACTACACTTAAGTTAAGATTTTAACTGGAAATGCAAATATATATCAAAACACAAACAACTGGGGGCGCCATAGTTTGCCGTTAATACAATATTCGGCGACTATGGCTCTTCCGCGAAAGTGCATAAATCGAGTAGCTGTCAAGTAACGTACTTAAACCGCTGTAAATTGGATTTCAGGATTTAAACTCGTCAATTTATCACGACATTTTGCAAGTCTTTCCGGTACCGTATATTTTGATTATCACCCTAGTGAGAATATATGCAGAAATGAGAAGAGAGTTTGTAATTCTGTAAGGAAGTAGGATTTATATCATGAACATGTGCTACAAGAGTGCATGGATATATGTGACATATTAATGCTGGAATGAAAGACAAAGACTTAAACCTTTGATGCAATGTCATTTTTCACTTCTCTTCACTATTCCCGTAACCTAGTCGGTCGTAGGCGCATCTTAGCCGACTTCATTAAAATCCGCTTTGCCCGGACTTCCACTGCTCTCTGAGATGTTGCAAAACTCAAACATGTCCACTCTTTGACTGTATCTTTCCATTTCTTCCTTTGTCTTCCTCCTCTTCTTATTCCATTAATTACTCCTGGAGAATTATCTTGGCGAGTCCTATTGAGCGAAAGGCATGACCATTCCATCTCAACTTCCCTTTTTTTACCAAAAGCGAGAAGCTCTTGATATGAGCCAATTATTGCCAGAATCCGACTGCGGACATATTCACTGGTGATGTGGTCTTTGTAAGAGGTATTTCGGATCCTTTTATAGCATCTCATCTCAAAGGATTGGATTTTTCTCTCCAATCAATGTGTCAGCGTCTATGTCTCAGAAGCACATATGAGTATTGAAACTACAAGTGAGCGCACACGTCTCACCTTGGTGCAAAGTGAAAATGTTCCTGTTCTTCCACGCGGACTTCAGCTTTGCAAGAGCTGATACTGATTGTGCAATTCTAGCTAAAACTTCAGGTTTAGAGCATTCATCTGTCATGATAGATCCTAGGTACTTGAAGGCTGATACCGTCTTGAACTTGAACTTGCCTTTGTCCATTGGTCTTTATATCACGCCCAAGGTATTCTGTGGTGTTCCTAATAACTTGGTCTTCTCAACACTTATTTTCATCCCAAATTTGGCGGATGCTTGGTTCAGTCGTTGCACTAAGTCATTGAGTACCTGCAAAGTCTCTGTCTTTTCATCATTATCATATGCAAAGCGCAGGTTTGTTATGTTTCTGCCTCCAATACTGACAGTTCCCTCATGTTCATCCATGCCTCAGACATGTTGAAGAGACTTGGTGACAAAAGGCATCATTGCCTGACTCAAACAGAGGTTCTGAACCATTCACCTAGGTTGTCATTGATGGGCGCTGCTGCAAGCTTTGTCATACAGCTGTTGAATGGTCTTGAATAGATTCTCACTGACGTTGTACTTCGTCATAGTTGCCCACAATGCTGCATGCCAGTCTCTGTCGAAAGTCTTCTTGACGTCGATGAAAACATGATGTATATATTGCTGGTGTTGCAGGTATTTCACACAGATAATTCTGAAGTACAATGTATGTTTTGATATGCTGCGTCCAGCTCTGAATCCTGCTTGTTCCTCAGCGATGATCTCTTCTGCTTGTGGTTTCAGTCTACTCAATATGACATTAAGCATGACTTTACTGGGATGACTGATGAGGCCTATTGCATTTCTGGAACTCCTGGAGTTCTCCTTTCTCGCCAGCAATTGTGTCCATGGAGTGGGCCAAACCTTTTTCCATAATATGTTGCAGACTGTTGTCAGTACATCTGTGGTACGCTCACCACCTGCCAGTGCTAATTCAGCTGATATATTATCAACACCAGTTCGTTCTCAAGTTTTTGATTGGTCAGATTTGAGACTTTGGCTCAAATCTGACCAATCAAAAGCTTGAGAACTCAAATCTGACCAATCAAAAGCTTGAGAACGAACTCAGACTCAACTAAAAAGTTTTATAAGCATGGACCCTGGTGCTTTTCCCTTGTTCAGTGCTTTGACAGCTCAGAGGAGTTCACATTTATAATAGTTTACCTCTTACCACGATGTGAAAATATAATGTATGTTGCAGAGCTGGTGCACTTTAGACTATGTCTGATTCAAAGATCAAACAGTTTGGACCCCGATGAGAGTAACACGGCATCTCATCTGGATGCAAAGTATTTGCGAGTCGAGTCGCGGATAGCTAGGGAAGGGCATGCGTGACACCTTTGCGTGTGTTCTCTCATGGTTTGACATCCAACCTTAACATTTTTACCTCTTGAATATTCATGTAAGCAACCATACATTCTTAGTCTAGAGTATTCACGAGGTTAATTGTTTAGATGGCATAAGCAATAGAAGGTTAAGGGTCATGGCAGAAACTAAAGAATCAGATCTACAATATTTCATGAGCAAATAATGAAGACACTGATCAGATGGCTCCTGCAGAAGCGGAGCCTTTTGATCTGGGTTTACACTGTTTGCGAATGCATAAAAATGTATCTATGGTGTGAAGTGGTAAACAACATTTACTAATAATTGTACACATTCGTAAACTAGTTTGATCGGTGAATTTCAAAATACATTTCTCCTTCTTTACCCATGCCCTGTTGTATAATTACATATATCTTCATTGTGTACAAGTATTTCGCTGTATAATCACTGCTGTGGAGTGCACTGGTTGCACAATCAACTTGTAAACAGTGCAGACCCTGATGAGACAGCTCCTGCAGGAGCTGTCTCATCTGGGTCTTCACTATTTACAGGTAGGTATATTGACGTGAATAGCAAGCGAAGGGTTAAAATACGTTCCCTTCTCTTCAAATAGTCTAATAGAATTACGTTTGGTGTTGACTGTTTGGTGTTGACTGTTTTAACCCTTTCTCTGTTGTATATTCATGTAGGAAATAATGACGTCATGAATATTAATAAGATTAGTTTTATAATGGCATATGAACACATGACCCTTTTGGCTCATGCACAAGTTGTAAAATCGGATCTACAGGAGCAAATGCTCTATTTATCACAATGGTTTCAAAACTGCACAATTCTAAAATTCTCCATTTCAATAGTTAATCCAAGATTTTTGCACAGGTAAGCACAGCTGCGACATTGGCGACAAAATAGTTCAATGTAATAGCGTTTCCTTGCAATTGCTTGACAAGTTTTATATTTCAGACATTTACCACGGTACATTAAGAGCAGTTCGTGTTAGGTATCGTTATTTTAGGTCAATAAAAAATCTCGTTCAGAACCCTGACGCGACTGTAGAGATTATAAAATCCACGGAACTATCTCTCTTGATAAATGTTATTTCGAAACCGTCGCATAAATTCAACGTACTAGTATCGTATGACTGGCAAAATGTGTTTTGAAATCTCTTTGGTCTGTAACCGTGTCCGTTTTACTACTGCTATAAAACCTGGAATAATACAAATAAAACATATACAGTTGAACTTCCTTATCAAGAACTTGGATAACTCAAACTTCGGGATAGCTCGAGGTAAAAAATTCGGTCTTTCCAAAATTTTACAATACAAAATTGTTCTGAGACGTATCACTACGCATATCTAGAAACACATGTCACAGCTTAACCCATTACCTCATAGACTATTTTTAGATCCAGCCACGTTGAATAAATCTACCAAAAAGGAGCATTAGCTAGAGAAAAGGATTATTTTAGAATTTTCTAGTTTGAAACCATTGTGATAGATAGAGCATTTGCTCCTATATGAGCAAATGCTCTATTTATTACAATGGTTTCAACAGGTGACTTTTGCAGAGACGTCAAAAGTCGTCAATATGAGGGAATAGGTTAATACAGCTTCTAAGTATTACATGGTCCTTCAAAATTACGTTATACCCGCATTAAGCTGTGAACTTGTTCAGATTAAAAATCGTATGACTAGAACCTCTGGAAGTAATCTGTATGGCCGAATAAAGTCAGCTTAAAGGAAATGATATGAAATTATGACTAATAGCGAAACCAGTTCGTTCTCAAGTTTTTGATTGGTCAGATTTGAGACTTTGGCTCAAATCTGACCAATCAAAAGCTTGAGAACTCAAATCTGACCAATCAAAAGCTTGAGAACGAACTCAGACTCAACTAAAAAGTTTTATAAGCATGGACCCTGGTGCTTTTCCCTTGTTCAGTGCTTTGACAGCTCAGAGGAGTTCACACCTTTTATAAGCATGGACGTACTAGTATCGTATGACTGGCAAAATGTGTTTTGAAATCTCTTTGGTCTGTAACCGTGTCCGTTTTACTACTGCTATAAAACCTGGAATAATACAAATAAAACATATACAGTTGAACTTCCTTATCAAGAACTTGGATAACTCAAACTTCGGGATAGCTCGAGGTAAAAAATTCGGTCTTTCCAAAATTTTACAATACAAAATTGTTCTGAGACGTATCACTACGCATATCTAGAAACACGTGTCACAGCTTAACCCATTACCTCATAGACTATTTTTAGATCCAGCCACGTTGAATAAATCTACCAAAAAGGAGCATTAGCTAGAGAAAAGGATTATTTTAGAATTTTCTAGTTTGAAACCATTGTGATAGATAGAGCATTTGCTCCTATATGAGCAAATGCTCTATTTATTACAATGGTTTCAACAGGTGACTTTTGCAGAGACGTCAAAAGTCGTCAATATGAGGGAATAGGTTAATACAGCTTCTAAGTATTACATGGTCCTTCAAAATTACGTTATACCTGCATTAAGCTGTGAACTTGTTCAGATTAAAAATCGTATGACTAGAACCTCTGGAAGTAATCTGTATGGCCGAATAAAGTCAGCTTAAAGGAAATGATATGAAATTATGACTAATAGCGAAACACATATAGAGGATCTGTTGCGAATTGTCTTTTAATGTCACATGTTCCTAAACGAGCCTTAGAAAATGTCTTGGCGAGCTTAATAACATTTTCTTGGTGAGTTTAGGAACATGTGATCTTAAAAGACAACGAGCATCAGATTCTTTTTCTCACATAACCAAAAAAAGTGTATTTTCGCCGTTTAAATGACATGTAAACATCGGTTTCCATGGTTTGACGTCATATATAACGTATGACGTCATATATGTTCTATAGTGATATTACACGTGTAACAGATTTGGGAATCTTAACCCGTCTGATCTGGGTCTACTCTGTTTGCAAATGCGTGAAAATACGTTTATATTAGGTTAAACAACTAAGCTTGCTGTTTCAATTGTCTGCTGAACCCGCATGTCTGCTGCTGGGATTTTTAACCCTTTCCCTCGTAGGCTATTTTTAGACCCAACCTCTTTGAATATATCAACCGAAAATTAGCATTAACCAGGGAAATTATATAATTGTGTATTGTTTTAAACCATTGTGATGAATAGGACATTTCCTCCTATGGAGCACAACGATGCCAAAATGTGACTTTTACAGAGGTGTCAAAAGGCGTCAATACAGTTGAACTTCGATAACTCGAACTTCAAGGGACCATACCAATTAGTTCGAGATAACAGAAGTTCGAGTCATCCGATTTCTAATCTGAACAATTTCTCAAGGCCACAGCTTAATACAGGTCTAAAGTAATGCTGAAAGCTCCTGTAGGAGCTTTCAGCATTACTTTAGACCTGTATTAAGCTGTCACATGTGTTTCTAGTTATCTGTAGCGATACATTTTAGTTAGCGATATACTGTAGTTTTAATTTTGAAAGGACTGAACTTTTTGTTCGAGTTATCGCAAAGTTCGAGTTATCCGAGTTCGAGATATCGAAGTTCAAGTGTATATGGTTATTCGTATAAATGTTATCACGGTTATTCCGACTGTGAATTACTTGAATATTGCTATCATTTTTTAGATTTACCCATAATTATAAAACTAACACTAACGGTCCAACGCGTAACAGTTATAAAAACTGTGCTTTTTGTGTTTCGTCGTTTCTTAAATCGTTTCCTAAATTTTCCCACAAGTCACGTGTTATTTAAATCGTCCAAAAAAATATGTCATTTGCCTTTCGTTTACATAAATACTTGAATTGCTCTGATCTAATAGTTCGACCACTAAGGGCCTTTTTCAAAGATTATCATGTCAAAATACACATCACATTTTTGTTACATGCATTCAGCCATAAAATCAAAGAGAATCATGTTGATCCAGCGTTGTTATTTAAAATGTCATGACGTCATCAAGATGAAAACCCATTACCCGCGATTGTCGTCTGTAAAATCAACTGTCGTATGCTTTCTTTATTTCTCCTCCTTTAAAATACCAGCATCAGAGTGTACAACTGGATCCTAATAAGACGTCGAGTTACTCGAGATTTCATCTAGATCCAAACTCTTCATATCTCACTCTGTTTTTCTTTCTGTCTTTGTCTCTGTATGTTTGTTTGTATGTCTGTCTGTCTCTGTATATGCCTCTTTGTCTCTGTCTCTGTCTGTCTGTTTCTGTCCGTCTGCGTGTCTCTCCCTGTCTCTGTCTATCTTTCTGTCTCCGTCTGCCTCTCTCTGTTTGTCTCTGTTTGTCTCTCTCTGTCTCTCTCAGTCTCTCTCTCCCTCTCTCTATTGGTCTCTTTCTCTGTCTCTGTATGTCTGTATGTCTGTCTGTATGTATCTCTGTCTCTGTTACTGTATTTCTCTATCTCTCTCTGTCTCTGTGTCTCTCTGTATTTGTCTCTCTATCTGTCTCTCTGTGTCTCTGTCTTTCTGTTGCTCTATATATCTGTCTCTCTCTGTCTCTCTCTTCTCTCTTTCTGTCTCTCTGTCCCTTTCTTTCTTTGTCTCTCTCATCTCTATCTCTCTCTGTCCCTCTCTGCCTCTCTCTGTATCTCTCTGTCTATATTTGTCCCTCTCTGTGTCTCTCTCTGTCTCTCTGTCTGTCTGTCTCTCTCTGTGCCTCGCTCTGTCTCTCTGTCTTCATTTCTTTCTCTCTGTCTCTCTCTGTCTCTCTGTATGTCTGCCTGTATGTATGTCTGTATGTTTGTTTGTCTCTATATCTGTCTGTCTCTCTCTCTGTCTCCATCTCTCTCTGTCTATCTTTCTCTGTCTTTCTCTGTCTGTCTCTCTCTCTGTCTCTCTCACTCTCTCTCTCTCTTTCTCTCCCTCTTTCTTTCCATCTCACACAGACGCGCGTAATATTTGCTGTTAATTTTTAAATGTACATGTACTTCATTATCTTATCATTGATCTAGTTGTCTTAGTTTGCCCAAATTGATTCGCTCTACAGTGTGTCTTCAATTACAAATAAGTGGTATTGTCGTGTTGACATTTAGTGTTTGGCATTATACTTCGACACACAAATACAGGAATTGCTGTCTCGTAAATACATGCCAGAATGTCACTTTCAAAGAAAATAATGTTCAAAGTTTAAATATCTAGCAGCAGATGTCTTTGAATTAATATTTGAATTGCCATGGTGATATGTGTCTTTTTGCATTCATAAATGTTCAGTGGATGGTTATAGGTGCTTTTTTGCCTTCGTAAAAGTTTTGTGACTGGTGCCTTTTTGCATTCATAAATGTTTTGTTGATAGTGACTTGTGCCTTTTTGAATTCATAAATGTTTTGTTGATAGTGAATGGTGCCTTTTTGAATTCATAAATGTTTTGTTGATGGTGATTAGTGCCTTTTTGCATTCATTAATTTTATGTTGCTTTTGATCGGTGCATTTTGCATTCGTTATTTTTATGGTGATGGTGAAAAGTGTGTTTTGTGCAATCATAGCTGTTCTTCTGTTGATAGTGATAGGTATATTTTTACATTCATAAATATATATACATGTATATTGTCCCTCTAAACCGTAATTTTTGTAAAGTCAATAGGCAGATGACTGCTAAATGCAGGATGAAAGTTTACTGTAAATAACAATCATCATATTGGGACTTGGTCCTTAATTAGGGGCCTTCTGTTCTGGGTCTACACTGTTTGCAAATGCGTCAAACCGGGTTTACATAACGAGAAGGATTAAATAACATCGGTACAATACGTACTGAAATAAATAACATTTTATTCAGAAAATAATTTAAAAAGATCACATGTTATTAATTATCCCTATCTATTGTTTATTCTTTTATTGCCTTTTGTGCTGAATATTGCCACAACATCATTTGCAGTTTTTGATTGAGGCATGTTTTACGTTTGGCCAAACATTTTAAATAAATGGCTCTTACCTCTTGGGCTAATTTTATTTTGTCTAGATATCGCTGTAAATCTGTTAATTCTATCCTTCATATAAACGCATTTTTACAGAGTAGACCCAGATAAGACGACTCCTATAGGAGCGTTCTTATTCACGTTCACATTGCTTTAAGCAGCCAGCTGCCTTTAACACAAACTACTTGATGTGGTTTAGTGGCCGATACAGAGAGGTTTTACTGTAGCTTAATATAGAGTAGTTTACACCTCTTAAGTGACCATCATAAAGAAGACTACAGTTGAACTTCGATAACTCGAACTATAAGGGACCATACATATCAGTTCGACTCATCCGATTTCTAATCTTAGCAATTGACCAAGGCCACAGCTTAATACAGATCTAAAGTAATGCTGAAAGCTCCTGTAGGAGCTTTCAGCATTACTTCAGATCTGTATTAAACTGTCACATGTGTTTCTAGATATCTGTAGCGATACATTTTAGAGTAAATCTGTATTGTAAGTTTTGGGATGATTGAACTTTTTGTTCGAGTTATCCCGAAGTTCGAGTTATCCAAGTTCGAGATATCGAAGTTCGACCGTATTTCAGGGTTTTAACCCTTTCCCTTATATAAACGTCCTTTCACGCATTTGCAAACGGAATAGACCCAGATTATATGGCTCCTAAAGAAGTCACCTTCCCTAAATACAAACTGATTAACAAAAATAGTGGCCGTTATAGAGAGGTTTTACTGTAGGTTTTGAACTTTATAATATACATAGAACTGGGAAAGGGTTGGCTACTCACTACATTTGTATACAAGTTATACTTTACATGACAGAAGCATCTTTTGATACCAAAGTCAGACGGTCCCTTTAGGAGCCATAGCCAACACATCTTGTGTTCATCCAATTCTATAACAATTCAGCTAACAAATATGCACAAATTCTTAACCCTTCGCTTGCTGTTCACGTCAATATACCTACCTGTAAATAGAGAAGACCCAGATGAGACAGCTCCTGCAGGAGCTGTCTCATCAGGGTCTGCACTATTTACAAATTGATTGTGCAACCAGTGCACTCCACAACAGTGATTGCACAGAGAAATAATTGCAGACAGTGAAGATATATGTAATTATACAACAGGGCATGGGTAAAGAAGAAGAACTGCTTTTTAAAATTCAGCAAGAGAAGGGTTAATTCATCAGCTAAAGGATAAACAATTGACCAAGTGTTCGCTTTGTACAAACTACATTACATGACCTATTAAATCATTTTCGCGACATATGGCTATTAAATCATTTTCGCGACATATGGCTTTTAAGACCATCGTGAGTGAAATTGCTTAGTTGATTTATCTCAACTACATGTTCAGTGGCGTCCAACTGGGTCATAATAAAATGCTGTGTTTATTAGTCGTTTCAACTGTGTTCGTTCGATTTGCTAGTCAGGTCGAAATTAACAGAAGATATTGGTTAACCCTTTCCTTCATATAAACGTGTTTTCATACATTTGCAAACAGAGTAGACCCAGATCAGACGGCTCCTATAGGAACTGTCTGATCAGGGTCTGCTCTGTATGCTAATTGAATTTGAATGATCTGTTTCTTTACTTTTTAGAATGGCTACAGTGCTCAATCTTCTATATTTCATTATAACTATTTTGTCCAAAATCATTCAGTAGGTAATGAAATTTGTAATAAACATAGAACAGTGAACGTGTTAAATAGCCAGTTTTTAAAAACATAGAACAGGGAAAGGGTTGAATAACATAGAACAGGGAAAGGGTTGAATAACAAGTTTGTGTAATAAACATACATCCGCAGTGACTGACACGCGGTCAATAGATTCACAACACTTGCTCGATTTGGAAGTAGTCAATCTTTCATCTGGTTCCATGCTTATAAAACTTTTTAGTTGAGTCTAAGTTCGTTCTCAAGTTTTTGATTGGTCAGATTTGAGCCTTTGGCTCAAATCTAACCAATCAAAAGCTTGAGAACGAACTCAGACTCAACTAAAATCTTCATAAGTTTGACTCAAATCTGACCAATCAAAAACTTGAGAACGAACTCAGACTCAGCTAAAAAGCTTTATAAGCATGGACCCAGATCTAATTTTAATCAGACAGTACGTATTTCATAGCAGGTTAAGGATGGATCATGGCCAAAGGTTGTAAATCCTTTTTTTCTTGAGTCTGAGATAATTCTCAAGCATCTGATTCTTGAGAATGATTTCAGACTCAGACTTAGAAGTGTTATAACCTTGTACCCATGTGTACAATTGACGATTCTCCAGGTTCTGATCCTGTTCTGTTTTGAATCAGTAGAACTCATATTGTAATACAGTAAAATCCCTTTAAACCGTGATTCTATTAGAAATAAATTTTAGATACGTTTAGGCAGGTGGCTGCTCAATCTAGTGTGCATAGAGCAGTTTTCTGCATGATTTTAACAGAACAGAACATATATTTATTCAACGTGTACAACCATGTACATTGTTGTTACAAATAAACACATATAACACATGTCACATAGGTCAAATGAGCCTTAAAACTGACTAATAGTAATGACAGACACAATTAATTTCATTATGAGCGAAATCATTACATAAAGGAAAATTGACAATTTAGTTGAGTATTATAATTTCTGACTATTCGGGTTTGAAATGACAGTCAGACTTACCTATAAGCGTTAGCAAGCGTGTTTCTCCTGCAAAATGAATGTTTTATATATAAAGCAAGTTTAACTAATTTCTGTCGATTTTGACTTTGAAGTAGCTGACAAAATTTAACCCTGCATTAAGCTGCCACCTGTCTTCAAGGTCGATATTAATACTTAATTGAACATCCGGTTTAGAGAGTTTTTACTGTACATTACTACATGTAGTACAGTCGATGATTATAATTGCTCGCAGCAAGATAAATAACACTTTAAACCTTCTCTTGCTGAATTTTAAAATACATTTCTCCTTCTTTACCCATGCCCTGTTGTATAATTACATATATCTTCACTGTGTACAAGTATTTCGCTGTGCAATCACTGCTGTAGAGTGCACTGGTTGCACAATCAACTTGTAAATAGTGCAGACCCTGATGAGACAGCTCCTGCAGGAGCTGTCTCATCTGAGTCTTCACTTTTTACAGGTAGGTATATTGACGTGAATAGCAAGCGAAGGGTCAACGATTAATACAGCAGAGTTCCGTTAAACCGATCATATTATTCATTAACATAAGATACTTTTACAGCATGTGGTTGCTTTATGTACAGTAATACCTCTCTATAACAGTTACTTAATTGTGTTAATTAGTTGATATACACACCTTGCTTTAAGCAGCCACCTGCTTTCGACACAAAATACTTGACGTAATTTAGTGGCCGTCATAGAGATATTTTACTGTAGGTCCAAAGTAATGCCGAAATATCCTGAAAGAGCTTTATGCATAATAGCAGTTGCCATGTATTTAGCATGCTTTCAACTTCCAGAATAAGATTTCCTGTTTTTTTTTATATTCGTGTTAAAGAGATTTTACTGTACAAACAGTTCCAAAAGCAAATAAATAATGTATTTTTCATGTTAACAGACACATGGATAGTTTTTCTCCCAAGTTATTCGTGTGAAATGTTAGTACCACATGTGTTTCTAGATATCTGTAGATATACATTGTTATAGTAATTCTGCATTGTAAGTTTTGGAAGAACTGACGTTTTTGTTCGAGTTATCCGGAAGTTCGAGTTATCCGAGTTTGAGATATCGAAGTTCAACTGTATCGAAGAAAGCGGTTAATTATAGTCACTGTCACTTTAAGGATTACCCTGAGTAAATTTTGTTTATACATGTATATATGTAGCCGGGTAGAGATTGTGGTGAAATAAGTTGATAGACTTTACTGTGTGGCTTGGTGGCTCGGTCCGTAGAATGTTGGCATGGTAAGTCACGGGCTCTGGGTTCCGAGTCCCAGTCGAGTCACAACTTTTTCTCCATGTTACAGTTGGCGCCCAAAGTGGGACTGTGGCTTAAGAGCTCCGATTTCGATTCCCAATCGTTCTCACACCGATAGAAATTCGGGACAAATTTCAACTTGCTGGGGGAGTATGTCACAGTGTGTAGATTTATCATCACTTGTACGGCCTTGCTGTACAAGCGCGCTTTTATGGCGATGTGGTAGAGTGCATGACCGCAAACCTGGCGACTCGGGTTTGATCCTCGGTCTGAGCGGGTATGTTTCTTTATAAGAGCACCGGTTATATATACAATCGTTTATCGGTGTTTTATCAGATATCCCAATGAGTTTATAATACGGCCAGACGCATGGCGTCACTTGGCTGTGCAAAAGCCCATTTCCAGCGAGTCGCATTATGCTTTCATCTGTGTCAAATTAGATCCTGATTTCATCTGGATCCAAACTGTTTACACAATGAATCCTAGTTCATTTCTTACGTGAAAAGAGTTAAACCAAATACTAACCCAAATAAGTACATTAGTCCTGTTTTATTATTCAACCATTATCCTGCGATTGGTCACCTGACTCGCTTTTGCAAACAGCCTGGGTCAACATCAAACAACCTGGGTCCAGATCAAACAGCCTGGGTCTAGAACAAACAACATGGGGCTAGATCAAACAACATGGGTCTAGATCAAACAGCCTGGGTCTATATCAAACAACGTGGGTCTAGATCAAACAACATGGATCCAGATCAAACAGCCTGGGTCTAGATCAAACAGCTTGGGTCCAGATCAAATAGCTTGAGTCCAGATCAAACAACCTGGGTCAAGATCAAACAGCCTGGGTCAACATCAAACAGCCTGGGTCTAGATCAAACAACATGGGTCTAGATCAAACAGCCTTGGTCTAGATCAAACAACCTAGGTCCAGATCAAACAGTCTTGGTCTAGATCAAACAGCCTGGGTCTAGATCAAACAGCCTTGGTTTAGATCAAACAGCCTGGGTCTAGATCAAACAACCTAGGTCCAGATAAAACAGCCTGGGTCCAGATAAAACAGCCTGGGTCCAGATCAAACAGCCTGAGTCCAGATCAAACAGCTTGAGTCCAGATGAGACGCGGAATTAATTCAAGGATCCAAGGTGTTTGACAGTCGGTCATTTGATTAGGTAACATTTGATCGAATAGAGTGCAGTCAAATTTGTTCCAGATCGAAATGCTTTACAGCATCGTAAGGGTTAAGCGACTATTACCGTGCTCTCTGATTGCTGTTTGGCACGCACATATCGCGTAACGTTGTCTATTGTTTTGTTTCGCCAATCGATCGTTAGCAAGGGAAGTAATTTTCAGCGCCAATTGAATCATCCGGCATCATACGGGCTTTGATTCTTTGTACGCTCTTGGCGTATCTCTCACACGCACCTTTGTGTGTCTCTCTTACTCCGTTAACCCTTTCCCTGTTCTGTACTTAGGCCAAATTTCAATACCTACTGAGTATTCATTAACAAAATAGGTACGTATAAAGAAATATCGAAGGTGGAACATTGTAGACATTTTAGAACGTAAAGAAACAGATCTATCATTTTTTTCAGCAAATAGAGCAGACCCTGATCAGACGGCTTCTCTAGGATATACCCTGTTTACAAATGCGTGGAAACACGTTTATATGAGGGAAATGGTTAACCCATTCCTTCCTACTGACGCATTTAGATGCCTCTCTGTCTGTCTGTCTGTCTGTCTGTCTGTCTGTCTGTCTGTCTGTCTGTCTGTCGTCTGTCTGTCTGTCTGTCTGTCTGTCTGTCTGTCTGTCTGTCTGTCTGTCTGTCTGTCTGTCTGTCTGTGTGTGTGTGTGTGTCTCTCTCTCTCTCTCTCTCTCTCTCTCTCTCTCTCTCTCCCTCTCTCATCTCTCTCTCTCTCTCTCTCTCTCTCTGTTTCTCTCTCTCTCTATCTCTCTCTCTCTCTCTCTCTCTCTCTCTCTCGCTCGCTCGCTCGCTCTCTCTGAACTGCTTTAATACCATAGAGCCTTGCCCTGTGTGCTCTTTTTCGACCTATATAGAGTGACAGTCAGTTAACCTGGTATACTAATGGATGTCCATGGAAACAGTTAATGTATGGATGTCTGGTTTTAGCAAAATTACACACGTAGGTGTCTCAAAATGACGGGTACACTTGTTAGATTGTGGCGCATTACTTAATTACATCGTGTCTTCAATTACAAAAGTGGTGTTGTCTCGCGCTGACGCGGATAAGAGGACATATGTGAAGGTGACATTTCGTGTCTGCAAGTATACAATATACTTCCATATTCAAATGTAGGACTGGCTGTCTCGTATATACTTACATGAATGTCACTATCAGAGACTATAATATGTCAAACTGAAAATCGCTCAAGTTTCAATCAGAGGTCTGAATATCATTTCTAATAGCATTGCCATGGCAACCATAGTTTTACATGAACTTCAGTTATATGAGCAATATTAAGTGAAAGCGGACCGTGTCTGTAAAAAATTTCTCATAATTGACCCACATGCATTAACGATCCTTTTTAACCCTTTCTTCCATAAAAACGCCTTTTTACGCCTCTGTCTGAGAACTCACCTGTTGAAACCATTGTGATAAATAGAGCATTTGTTCCTATAGGAACAAATGCTCTATTTATCACAATGGTTTCAAACTACAAACTTCTAAAAGTTTCCTTTTCTCTAGTAATACTCCTTTTCAGTAGATTTATTCGAAGTGGTTGAATCTAAAAATAGCCTATGAGGGAAAGGGTTACTTGTATTATTGAATACGACAGACACCGGCACTTTACAATTCCACATCCTGGGCACTTCCTGCTTAGGTGAAATACCAAAAAAAAGAATAACATTACAGTAAGCGGTCATCATTGGAGGTCTAATTACGGGTCTGTAAGGCAAGTGGTAGCTTAATGCAGGTGACAGGTAATGCTTTGTGTATTACTTTTGCCCTGCATCAAGCTACCACCTGTTTTTAACACTCGTATGTTTCAGAAATGAATGGCTGCTTCAGACAAAGGTAGATTCTACTGTATATACAATGCCACGTCCTGCTCAAGATAAAACAATTGTATAAAGTGAATGATTCGAATGAACCGCTTTTATGAAATCTGACGTGAACATAGAAATGACACTATAATAGCCTATAAGCATGAGGGATTACCTTTAACCCTTTCGGCACCAGATTTCTAAATGTCGTCTGCAAACCAAATTTGTTAAATTGTTCGGTAGAATAAGGAAATGAGATAAATAAATGCAAATTTCAAAGGCATAAAGCACAGACATAGAAATAAATTTTGAGACAAAAAGTGAAGTCCCTGATCAGACGCCGCCTTGAAAAGGCGGCGTCTGATCTGGGACTGCACTATTTATCTTGGTGCATGTATGCGACATTGGCGTGAAAGGGTTAATCCATTTACCTGAATGAGATGCCGTTTTATACCCCTTGAGAGTATACCCCGATCGGACAGCTCCTATAGGATCCGTCTGATCAGTGGCAATTCCGTTTGTGTAGGTTTGATGCACATGTTTCTGTCATGGCTATTGTACCTTGTCTTCATTCAATACATTTCGACGAAGTAATAGCTTCTTGCATAATAACTTCATGAGATAAAGGGTTAAATCATAATAACTTCATGAGATAATAACTTCATGAGATAAAGGGTTAAATCTCAGAATAACTTCATGAGATAAAGGGTTAAATCTCATAATAACTTCATGAGATAAAGGGTTAAATGTACAGTCGGCTGATCGGTCCTTCGGACTGAAAGTAGACTATAACTAGGTACTTTGTACTTTTTAAAATAAGTTAACGCTTTACTGCATATATTCGATTTTAACCCCATACCCCCATAGGCTATTTTTAGATCAAACCTCTTTGAATAAATGTTCCGAAAAGGGACATTAACAGAGAAAAGGAAACCTTTTTAGATTTTTGTAGTTTGAGACCATTGTGATAAATAGAGCATTTGCTCCTATAGGAGCAAATGCTCTATTTATCACAATGGTTTCAATAGGTGAGCTTTACAGAGGCGTAGAAATACGTTTTTATGGAGGAAAGGGTTAAAGGCCTTTAGACATAGATCAAACGAAGATAAGGGACTGCTGTGTATAGTTATGAAACAATACGTACGAGTCATGCAACGTCACCAAACATAGCCACTTCCTACTAGCATAATATTTTCCACGTCGACGCTGTATTTTGTGAGGTACAGTGCATGTGTACTGACCCCACTGGGATGCAAGTTTGGTTCAGCACATAGGAGGAAAACAGAAGGACGAAAAAGACAGAATTAAACATAAACATCCCAATTTAACACATGTGCTCGCATTATGCATTTTTCGTCCTTCTGTTTCCCTGCTATTGGTATACATGTAACTGAACTTGTATTCCAACGGGGTCAGTGCACATGCACTATACCTCACAAAATACAACGTCGGTGGAGACAATATTATGCTAGTAGGAAGTGGCTATATTTGGCGACGTTGCATGATATCCGATTCTACATATCAGAAGCATCTGTATTTATATCTCATTAAAGTACTTCAGCTAATTGATATACAATAGAACCTGTGTCAAGCGGTCATCAAAAAATTCTTATTATCGGTCTGTAAGGCAGGTAGTAACTTAATGCAGATCAAAAGTAATGCAGAAAGCTCCTGTAGGAACCATCTGTATTACTTTTGCATTGCATTGGGCAACCACCTGTTTTTAACATTCCTACGATCAATAAATGAATTTCCACTTAACCCTTCGCTTGCTGAATTTTAAAGTACATTTCTCCTTCTTTACCCATGTCCTGTTGTATAATTACATATATCTTCACTGTGTACAAGTATATCGCTGTGCAATCACTACTGTAAACAACTTGTAAATAGTGCAGACCCTGATGAGACAGCTCCTGCAGGAGCTGTCTCATCTGGGTCTTCACTATTTACAGGTAGGTATATTGACGCGATTAGCAAGCGAAGGGTTAAGACAAGTTTTACTGTATATTATGTCATATTTGTTACATGAATATCTATGGAGTAGTGTGTCAATGTTATTAACCCTTTACTCCATAAATACGCATTTCTACACGTTTGCAAACAGAGTAGACCCAGACCAGACGACTGCTTTAGGAGTCGTCTGAGCAAGGTCTGTCCTGTTTGTTTAAACGTGTCCCCAGACCTTACACATGACGTCGACGTTTACGACAGCGAATACGGACATTATGCCACTCTGCGATTATACAAATCAACCGTAACGCCTTTTCACGCATTTGCTAACAGAGTAGACCAATATCAAGGTCTGCTTTGTTTGCTGATGAAATTATATTTCTGACTCTACAGTTTCTACTAATACAAAACAACTTTCCCATTTATTATCGCTAATATATCGTCCATAGCTTTCAATACCGAAGCCGATCGACACGATTTTTTTTCTATCATATGCATTGTAAATCTTTAATTACACTTTCGAATACGCTTATTGTTTCATTTTCTTTACGAGATTTGATTACTTTAGATTAACCAGCGATTTTATTATATAGACATGATTCTACAGTTTCCGCGTTTTGGCAAAAACATTCATGTCTCAATTTGCTATTTTAAGATTATGCATGGAATAAAGGTCTTAAAGGTTACTACTACACACTTTGGACCAGAAATACGTTTGGCTGATTTGAGGCGTCTGTAACATCTGGCTTTGCAAGAAAGGTTATTCCGTATTCAACGCCATAGTTTTTTCACATTGATTTCAGTTTTCAGTAGTTTAAGACCATGTCTGAGATCATATCATCATATTTGGATATGCAGTAGAATATGTCCTAAGCAGCCATTCGTTTATTGAACATATTGGTCTTTAAAAGCATGTGGTTGCTTAATGCAATGCAATAGTAAGGTAGAAAGCTCCTATAGGTATTACGCTATCACCTGCCTAACAGAACCATAATAACTAGATATATTTTTTGATGGCCGCTTAATTAAGACAGGTCCCGCTGTACCTGTATTCTATTTTTCAATTTTCAAGTTTGTTGCCTAGTGTGTACATGTTTCACAGTCACTCTACAAGTAACATAAAGAACTCTTTATAACCCTTTCCTTCATATGAACGCTTTTCACGCATACGCAAACAACGTAAACAATGTCTGCTCTGCTTGCTTATGAAACTGTAATAGATCTGACTCTACAATTTCTACCAGTATTAAAAAATCACTGTGCACATACACCATTATAGATCTACTGTTTTGTTATAATCCATGTTCCTTTTCCATCTTTAGATGGCTAGAAGTGTATGTTTATACTTAATGCCAATAAAGATTTGTATTATTGTATTATTATTATCATTATTATTATTATTATTATTATTATATACCATTATAAAATTCAACCAATAAATATCTATGCCATCATTATTTCTTACTAGAATATTAAACCGGGAAAGGATTAACCCTTATCCTGTCAGACACTTGATCACATTTGCAAACAGCTTGGATCCAGATGAGACGCCTCGGCGTCTCATCAGGATACAAGTTGTTTGTCACTCAGCCAATCAGTTCCTAAATGCGTTAAGGAATTGGAGGTAAGGGGGAAATACAGTATATCAGGGTTTATCCAGACTCATTTTTTTCGGCAGGATAAGGGTTAACCCTTCGCTTGCTATTCACGTCAATATACGTACCTGTAAATAGTGAAGACCCAGATGAGACAGCTCCTGCAGGAGCTGTCTCATCAGGGTCTGCACTATTTACAAGTTGATTGTGCAACCAGTGCAATCCACAGCAGTGATTGCAGAGCGAAATACGTGTACACAGTGAAGATATATGTAATTAGACAACAGGGCATTGGTGAAGGAGGAGAAATGTATTTTAAAATTCAGCAAGCGAAGGGTTAAGACAGTTAGGTTAACTCCTACATTAGAAATAGCAACGTCAGCATGAATAACTCTGGTTTAAGCCTTTACCTGATGAATATTCATGTAGGAAATAATGACGCCATGAATATCAATAAAATTATTTTTATACTGGTACATGAACACAGTACATTTCGCCTCAGGTATAAGCTGTAGAATCAGATCTATATTACACCATAAGCAAACAGTGCAGACCCTGATCATACGGCTCCTATAGGAGCCGTATGATCAGGGTCTGCTCTGATTACAGATGCGTCAAAAATGCACTTACATAAGGGAAAGGGTTAAGCTTTTACCTTATGTAGACACCTTTTATACTTTTATACCCTTGCGAACATAGTAGGCCCGGATCAGTCATTTCCTCATTTGAGGCACCTGTAACTTGCTAGTTTTGGTGAGAATGTTTTCTGAACTAAGGTTGGCGAATCATGAATTATTGCTAAAACTATCAAAGCTGCTGTTGTCTTATGCTTTAAGCATTTGTATTTAGACAATTGGAGACAACTTTTTAGAAAAGCGTTTCACTGTGCCAAATGGAAAAACGTCATTTGAATGTACCTTCAAGATATTTTGCATTTCTAGTTTCTTGAAAATGGTATTATTTCACATACATGAACGTGTAAATTTTATATGAGCTACAGTTAAAGCCCTGAATCACACCTTGAGACATATATATGAATGGTTGCCTGGTGATGACAATAACAATGTCACTTTTACGAAAAAAAAATCTGTGAAACTGAATTTTCAGAGTTAGATTATTAGCATAATGTAGTTTTAGGTTTATGAAACACCAGCATAAAAATGCACCATAAAATCTCGATAGTTCGAACATATCCTGAAAGTGAGAGATCCTCTACGAGACGATTCTAAAGAGTGGTCACAATATAGGTTTTGATGGAGAAATGATGTGTTTTAGTATTTGAGTACGCACCTTTATCTGTTGGTCTGATTGCGATTCATATTGTCATTGACATGATTAACCAATTTCACCACGCCAGTTCTGTTTATGTATAACGGATTACAAAAGCATGAATACTGTTCTAGTTACACTTTTCTTCATATAAACGTGTTTTCACACATTTGCAACATAGTAGACCAAGATCAGAGGGATCCTACTGGAGCCGTCTGATCAGGGTCTACTCTGTTAGCTAGTGGAGTTTGAAAGATCTTTATCTTCGTTGTCTGAAACGGCTACAATGTTCCGTCTTCCATATTTCAGCATAACTATTTTGGCTATGCATATTCAGTAGGTATTGAAAATTGAAATAAATACTGAACATGGAAATGACTAAACTAGTTCTCTCAGCAATGTTTTGTCCACTGTTCGCCCACATACGATAAACCAGATATTTAACACTGCTCAACTCTTTCTCTACCAGTTTTCTCATCTGTGATAGGCAATGCAAACAGTTTGGATTCAGGGGAGGCGTCTTCTCAGGATCCGAAACTGATTGTTAATCTGGTTATGTTCTTGAATGAAAAGGTGAGAAAATTAAACAGACGAAAATTTAGCAGACGACACAGTTTTGCAGACGACACTAGATGTATTTGGCAACAAAAGAATTAAGGTGTTAAGTAATGACACACCAGACGCCTCTGGCGCTACAATTGTCAAGAGCATGACTACATTTGAAACTATGACACCTTTTGAACATGGTCTCCCAAACAGCCATTCTGAATTGTAAGTTTCATTCTGATATTTACTTTTTCAAATAACACCTAACAAAACATTGAGAGCTACAGATAACTGTGCGTACCCAAATACTAAAATCGCCATTCCCTCCACATAACCATATACAGTGACCACAGTGAATAGTCACAGTATAGGGGTTGGTTTTTGGGAAATAAAGAAGCTATTAATGAAAATGTTGAAATTGACACATCTTGTCTTGAGGTCTAAAGACAGGTCGAATAAAAGAGAAAAGTTTCCATAATTCCATTACGCAATGTCGGAGAAAAATATCTGAAGAAATCACAAGAGAAATAAATGTCTGGCTTTGACAAAGGGTTATTGATTCATTGTTTAGAAATCTACCAAAACTCTTTAGGTTATGTAACCGTTGCTATTAACCCTTTCGGAGCCAAATTTCTAATTGTCGTCTGCAACCCAAGTTTGTTAAAACGTTCAGTGAGATAAGGAAATGAGATAAATAAATTAGATAAATAAATGAGATAAATAAATGAGATAAATAAATGAGATAAATAAATGAGATAAATAAATGCAAATTTCAAAGGAATAAAGCATATAATTATATAGAAATAGAGATTGAGACAAATAGTGAAGTCCCGGATCAGACGCCGCCTTAAAAAGTCTGATCTGGGACTGCACTATTTGTCGTGGTGCATTTATGCAACTGTGGCGGTGAAAGGGTTAAGACAGACACTATAACGTAACAGAGTTTGAGACAAAAAGTGAAGTCCCTGATCAGACTTCATCTGTGACTGCACTATAATAACTCATAAGAGGGCACTTTAGAGGGTGCATACTGTACCTATTAACGATATTGATAACAGAAATGAACCAATAAAAATGGAAATGACAGTTATAACAAAATGTCATTGTGATCAAAGGTCAAGATAAGATGAGTAAATTAAAACATTTTCTATAAATATTTCTATATTTCTCTACCAAACCCTATGTTGTGACTACTCTTTAGAATCGTCTCTACGAGACGATTCTAAAGAGTGGTCACAATATAGGTTTTGATGGAGAAATGATGTGTTTAGTATTTGAGTTTGCATCTTTATCTGCTGGTATGATTGCGATTCATATTGCCATTGACATGATTAACCCGTTCCATCACGCCAGTTCTGTTCATGTATAACGGATTACAAAAGCATGAATACTGTTCTAATTAAATATTTTCTTCATATATACGTGTTTTCACGCATTTGCAACATGGTAGACCAAGACCAGAGGGCTCCTATAGGAGCCGTCTGATCAGGGTCTGCTCTGTTAGCTAGTGGAGTTTGAAAGATCTTTATCTTCGCTGTCTAAAATGGCTACAATGTCCCACCTTCCATATTTCATTATAACTATTTTGGCTATGCATATTCAGTAGGTATTGAAAAATAGAATAAACACAGAACAGGGAAATGTCTAAAATATTTCTATCCGCAATGTTTTGTCCCCTGTTCACCCACATATTATATAAACCAGATATTTATCCTTTAGACTGTTGAGCAAATTATTTTTGCAGAAATTCTCATCTACTATATTTTCAAAATTCAAGCAATAATCAATGTGTCAACCAAAATGCAATCAGGGTGTCAAACAGTTTGGATCCTGATGAGGCGTCTCATCTTGATCCAAACTGTTTGCAAAGGTATTCACCCATCCGCCCATAGCAGGCTAAAGGTCAATGTTGCTCAATTCTTTCGCTTCCAGTTTTCTGTGATAGGCAATGCAAACATTTTGGACTCAGAGGAGGCGTCTTCTAAGGCTAGTTTTAGATCCAACCACCTTGAATAAATCTACCAAAAAGGAGCATTAACTAGAGAAAAGGAACATTTTAGAATTTTAGAATTTTGTAGTTTGAAACCATTGTGATAAATAGAGCATTTGCTCCTATGGGAGCAAATGCTCTATTTATCACATTGGTTTCAACAGGTGAACTTGGCAGAGGCGTCAAAAGGCGTCAATATGAGGGAATGGGTTAAACAAACGAAAGTTGCAGCAGACGACAAGTTTGCAGACGACACTATATCTATTTGGCAGCAAAAGAGTCCAGGTGTTAACTACTGACACACATGACGCCTCTGGCGCTACAAATGTCAAGAGCATGACTACATTTGATACTATAACGCATTTTGAGCATGGTCTCCCAAACAGCCATTCTGAATTGTAAATTTCATTCTGATATTTACCATTTCAAATAACACCTAACAAAACATTGAGAGCTACAGATAACTGTGTGTACTCAAATACTAAAATCGCCATTCCCTCCACATAACCCTATACAGTAACCACTCTTTGGAATCGTCTCTTCGAGACGATTCTAAAGAGTAGTCACAGTATAAGGGTTGGTTTTTGGGAAATAAAGAAGCTATTAATGAAAATGTTGAAATTGACACATCTTGTCTTGAGGTCTGAAAACAGGTCGAATAAAAGAGAAAAGTTTCCATAATTTCATTACGCAATGTCGGAGAAAAACATCTGAAGAAATCACAAGAGAAATAAATGTCTGGCTTTGACAAATGGTTATTGATTCATTATTTAGAAATCTACCAAACTCTTTAGGTTATGTAACCATTGCTATTAACCCTTTCGGCGCCAAATTTCTAATTGTCGTCTGCAACCCAAGTTTGTAAAATCGTTCAGTGAGATAAGGAAATGAGATAAATAAATGCAAATTTCAAAGGAATAAAGCACCTATATAGAAACAGAGTTTGAGACAAAAAGTGAAGTCCCTGATCAGACGCCATCTGTGGCTGCACTATTTGTCGTGGCGCATTTATGCCACTTTGGCGGTGAAAGGGTTAATTATATATAAATTCTGAGAGTAGGCGATCCTTCGAAAGCAAAATAAGCAATGCGAAAAACTCAAGTCTTATTGACTAAGAGTCTGTTCATAAGCATGCAGTTAATTAAAGTGCAACACTACTTATGCTCCCTAAAACCGACAAGCGGCATTCATGATTGAAATCATTTAAACATGATCCCGCAAAACTCATCCAAGTGTTCATTGATACAAAATCTATGCAACATTTCAGTTTCCAGCAAGACAATCAATGAAGTTATAATTCAAATTATAAGTTTGAAACGTAAGACATTTTGCTTTTATGGTTTGATCTAACTCGTTACTCCATTAATACGCCTTTGCAAACAGAGTAGGCCCAGGTCCTGATAGAGTTGTCTGTCAGGCTCTTACAGTCTGACCAGGGTCTGCTCTGTTTGTTGAATAATATAATAAAGATACGATCTCTGCAGTTTCTGCGTTGGCAACTGTTTCATATGTTAACCCTTCGCTTGCTGAATTTTAAGATACATTTCTCCTTATTTACACATGTCCTGTTGTATAGTTACATATATCTTCACTGTGTACAAGTATGTCGCTGTGCAATCACTGCTGTGGAGTGCACTGGTTGCACAATCAACTTGTAAATAGTGCAGACCCTGATAAGACAGCTCCTGTAGGAGCTGTCTCATATGGGTCTTCACTATTTACAGGTAGATATATTGACGCGATTAGCAAGCGAAGGGTTAATATGCCATTTTAAAAATGAAACTTTTTAGTAATTAATATTCATAATGTCATACTTTCTTACAAAAATATACATGATGTAAAGGGTTAATTTGTAAATCAATGAGATTTTTCAAACTGTCAGATTTTGTGCATCGCAATAGCATAATGGGACGAAATAGATGTACCCTGGTGTAACACATTCCCCTATGTTTCATATGATATACAATAGGACCTCGATATCTCAAACAATTGTAACTCGAACTTCGATATTACTCGAGTTAAAATTTCAATCCCTTCCAAAATGTGTGATGCAGAGTTATTCTAATATTCACCACTACGCATATATAGGCAATAAAGATACCGAACAACTTGATCTACAAGTCGCAAGTAATGCCGTAAATAGTTCTTGCGACCTGTAATAACCCGTTCCTCCATAAATACGCCTTACTACGACTCTGTAAAAGTCACCTGTTGAAACCATTGTGATAATAAATTGTCTCATAATTGACCCACATGTATTAACGATCCTTTTTAACCCTTTCTTCCATAAATACGCCTTTCTACGCCTCTGTCTAAGAACTCACCTGTTGAAACCATTGTGATAAATAGAGCATTTGCTCCTATAGGAGCAAATGCTCTATTTATCACAATGGTTTCAAATTACAAAATTCGAAAATTTTCCTTTTCTCTAGTTATTGCTCCTTTTCGGTAGATTTATTAAAAGTGGTTGGATCTAAAAATAGCCTATGAGGGAATGGGTTAAACTGACACATTGAGAAAGTACCAATAGACTGACTCTCCCGTTATGTCGTAGCAATTTGTATGATCCATTAAAGTTCGAGATGTCGAGATTCCATTGTACAGAAGAACCCCCTATAATGCGACCGCTTACATGTAATGAACAAACATGGGTGTCTTCATAAGCAGGTGATTGCTTAATGTAGGACGAAAGTTATGCAGAAAGCTCCTATAGGAGCTTTCTGCATAACTTTCGTCCTGCATTAAACTACCACCTGCCTTGCCTCTGTGAATTATGCCCCTTTTTGGTGGTCGCATTAGAGGGGTTTTACTGTATTGTGTATAGTGTCCATAGTTCACTTGTTAGAGAAAGAGAAAACGATAAGAGCAAGGGAGACAGAAAGACTGTTAAGGATGTTGCTGAAATAAATCACAATGTATTCAGTTTGATATATGATATTACAGCACTGCACATTATTGATGCAATGTTTTCAGTATGGTATTTTCAGGGCAATGATCTGACGTTGGATATGTCAACGGATATGTCAACCTATATATTTTCGAAGGCTGTAAGGCTGATATTTGCCCCAGGCAGTGGATTTTCTTGCTACTGTATTTTTTTTTTTTTTGCTAAAGAATCTTGTCTGTTGTTATTGTATGATTTCGTATTCATATCATTCGAAAATGAAAACAGAAATCAGGCAGAAGATACCACACGAAAGTCCGAAGCGATACTGGAAGAACACAAGAAGTGCACACGATTATACATATACTGTAAAACCCCTCTAAATTGGAATTCTAGTAGAGAAGAATTTAAATACTTTTTGGCAGGTTGCTGCTTAATGAAGGGTGAAAGTCATGCATGACTTTCACCCTGCATTAAGCTGGCACCTGCCTCCAAGACTGATATTTGCACTACATTTAACGCACTGTTTAGAGCGGTATTATTGCACACTCATAACCCTCACAGACATGTCCCTTGCATGCTCAACACAGGCAACAAACTCATCGAAAACGTCAAGTTTTGACGCCATCCTTACACAAAAATGAAATAGGGTATAGCGTCACAAAACGCCTGACTGAAATATGATGCATCATTTGGGCTGGGTCAACGGCGCTACGACACTAAATTGGATAGTTTGGACATTTGGGCACTGGGACACTGAACACGTGACGTTGATAGGATATTGAATATAAAAGGGGCTCTTCAAAAACCGCTTCACAACAAGTGGAGAGCGCGCGCACCAACATATATACCACACAAATGTTCACCATGCACATATTCATATGGGCAAAAATATAAAAGCTGATTTTGTTATAAACAATTATTCCATGCCATTGAATATAAAGACAATATTGCCATGATGTAATATTTTAAGCATTAATTCTATAATTAGAATACTGAAACCCCAAATTGAAAGCTAACAGAAATTGAAAGCTTTTAACCGTTACCCAATAAATACGCGTTTTTCTACGCCTTTGCAAACAGAGTAGACCCGGATCAGACGGTTCCTATAGGTCTGCTCGGTTTGCTTATCATATAATATTGATATGATTCTACAGTTTCTGCCATGGCCAAAACCTATTGTGCAATCAGTATTCATAACGTCATTAGTTATTTTCATGAATATTCATGAAGCAAATGATTAAGGAGGAACATTTGGCCAGTCAAAGTAGTTCCGGCTCTGAGCTTTACATCCCATTAATCTTTATCTACAGTAAAACCCCTCTAACCCGGATGTTAAATTTAGTGTAAGTATAGGTCTTGGAGACGGGTTGCAGCTTAAAATATTTCGGCGCCAAATTTCTAATTATCGTCTGCAATCCATGTTTTGTTAAATCATTCCTTAGAAAAAGGAAATGCGATAAATAAATGCAAATTTCAAAGGAAAAGAGCACAGATATAGAAATAGAGATTGAGACTAAAAGTGAAGTCCCTGATCAGACGCCGCCTGAAAAGGCACTATTTGTCGTGGTGCATTTATACGACATTGACGGTGAAAGGGTCAATGCAGGGTGAAAGTCATGCAGAAAGCTCCTAGAGGAGCTTTCTGCATTACTTTCATTCTGCATTAGGCAGCCACCTGCCTAACAGTATCTAATTTCTTCTCTACTAGAATTCCAATTTAGAGGGGTTTTACTGTATAGGTTAAGTAGGAAAAACCGACATGTGATCGAAGTTGCATGATAAAAACATTTTACAAGTATAGGAACAAGTTTGCATAATAGAAATATTTTTCAACACCTTTGAAAGTAAGAATAATTTCAGAAAAAGAAGAAACCAGTCAAAAAGAAATATTAAGAGACAGAAAAGATAGGAAATGGTAATGAGAGGGGAAATAAATTGAAATAAATAAGTTCCGACATGCTATGCCATGTAATACATGGTTATATTATCCTTTCATGTATGCCTGCGGAAATATATTTGTTTTATATCCATGACAACAGTATATCTACAAAACGTTATACGTTTGGAATTACAGTAAACCTCTCTAAAACAGGCGTCCAACTTAGTATAAATATCGGTCTTGGAGACAGGTGGCAGTATAATACAGATAGAAAGTCATGATTTTCTCCCTGCATTAAGCAGCCAGCCACCTGCCTAAAATTATCTAAATTATTCTCAACTAGAATTCCGATTTAGATGGGTTTTGCTGTATATAGAAATAACAGTAGGGATAATTCCATGAACCTACAATAAAATGATCTGTTACTTTTGCTTCCACAGTAAATACTTATTTCCTATATAGTCAAGAATACTGAACCATCTCTTCCAAATCTTTAGCAATATAATAAATATAGCTTTTAGAGAATTATTTGTGACATGTCCATCATCTATAATATAATACACTGCTAATAAAACTAAACAGAAGAATCTGTCTTAACCCATTTGCACCCAGTGGTTTCTTCCATGCTTAAATATTGGATTAGTCGGAGTTTTATCTAAGGGGTGCATGATCAAAAATTTTGTTTTATATTGAAATTCCTATCAGAAAACAGTGTAGACTCTGATCAGACGCCGCATTATGCAGCGTCTGATCAGAGTCTACACTGTTTGCCTAAGTCCAATATATGGGATCATGGGAGCAAATGGGTTAAGTGGCCAACAAAATGATATCTACTTATGGGTCAGTAAGACAATTTGTAGCTTAATGCAGGTCAAAGGTAATGAAGAAAGCTCCAATAGGATATCTGGATCTACACTGTTTGCAAAGGATATAAGTATCTTATGTTCCGTACTATAAAGGTTAAGGGAGATTCTTTTGGATGGGAATTCGATACACACGCGAGTTCAGATAAATGTTCATATATGGCTAATGAACAAATGGGACAGTCAGAGTACCAAACAGCAACGAAGAGCTTTTTCTACAAACGTGAAATACAAATACAAACATTCTAGAGGGACCACTTACCTAATATATAGGTGCCTTTAGAAACACATGATTGTTTAATGCAGAACGCAAATAATACAGAACGCTTATGTAGGAACTGTCTGCATAACTGTCATCTTGCATTAAAGAGGAAGTCCCTACAATAAACATATAGTTAAACCCTGTCAATAATATGAGTAGGACGTCGCGCCCAGGTTTCTCTGTATCCACTTCCCCCTCTCTGGGGCGTCCACTATTAGCCCATAGTGAGCAGAAACGGACGTAAATTAACACAGATATCATTTTTCAGGAAATTAACAAAAAATTTATGTAATTGTTAGGCATTTTTAAAACACATTGCAAGTAGAGAATATCACTTTAAACTACCACCTGCTTTAAGACCAAGAATTATACTTTCTTGGTGGTCGTTTTAGAGGGATTGTAACTGTATACAGTGTAATGATTAACATGCATGTTTGAACAGGTCAAATATCTGTCAGTATAAAATAGACTTACAGAATTTTCTAATATTTTATTCTTTTAAATTCGGAAAACGCGTGTACAGTAGAATCTATCTTAAGCGATCATCAAAAAGAGGTCTAATTATGGTTCTGTAATGCAGGTGGTAGCTCAATACAGATCAAAAGTAATGCATAAGGCTCATATAGAGGCTTTCTACATTACTTTTGCCCTATACTTTAAGCAACTACCTACTTTTTTACAGTTATATGTTCAATAAATGAATGGTCGATAAAGACAGGTTCTACTGCACTGCCGTTTGCAACATCATAGACCCAGAACAGTCGAAAGCGTACAGGAGCACTAACGTCAGGCTATACACGGGTTGTCATTAAAACTGCTCTCTCAGCGTATGTCTTTTCATACTGAGTTGTCTCTATCGTTAAACAATTACCTAATATGCTATTTTTAGGTACAACCTCTTTGAATAAATCTACCGAAAAGGAGCATTAACTAGAGAAAAGGAAAATGTGAGAATTTTGTAGTTTGAAACCATTGTGATAAATAGAGCATTTGCTCTATTTATCACAATGATTTTCAAAACGTGACTTCACAGAGTCGTCAAAAGTCGTCAATATGAGGAAAAGGGTTAAACAATGATACACCATTCGTCTTGGAAACATCGACTGTATATTTTTCCACTGGGTCACACCGGAGCAATAATCTAACTACTAGTACATGTATACTGCAATATTATGTTCCTTCCATTATAAACATGCGACCGTTTAACACTATAACCTCCCTGTTTTATTGTTTTACACTAGACATATAGGAACGGAGGTGTATCTTTTTTGTACAAACGTATCTATAACGAATTCCCAATGGAGTCTCAAATAGCAATCCCACTGTTTACTGAAATATTATGAACATACTTTGTTAATACTGTTGCCACTTTTTTCGCAAAACTTCCACACATAGTCGTTCTTTTCCAGACAAATTATGGCAAGAAATTCGCTAGTCCCTTTTAGAACAATTTGTATTGTAAAATATATCCTAGACGTGCCACAGAATACACTCAGGATTTGTATGAACCCTTCGCTCGCTATTCACGTCAATATACGTACCTGTAAATAATGCAGACCCAGATGAGACAGTTCCCGCAGGAGCTGTCTTATCAGAGTCTGCACTATTTACAAGCTGAGTGTGCAAGCAGTGCACTCCACAGCAGTGATTGCACAGCTAAATACTTGTACACAGTAAAGATATATAGAGGATCTTACATGAGTGTTCTTGATTATTGGATTTATTAAATGAGTCTTTTTAAAACGATAAAAAACGAGCTTTAGCGAGTTTTTTATCGTTTTAAAAAGACGAATTTAATAAATCCAATAATCATGAACACGAATGCAAGATCCTATTTATAACATAACACACACAAATGTTATTTGCAGCCAATATTTCAGCAGTAACGTGGATTGTTATAAATTCTCCTTACATATAGAAATGATGAATGAAAGGTGTTATTAGGTTCGCTAGGTAACTGGGACAAAGTAGGTCCAAATTTTCAAACTTTATTTTTTACTTACTGTCATATCAACCAGGATCTAATTCAGACCTCTCTGGTATTCAATTTAACTGTGATAGTTTATGATACAAAAACATACAGAAACACGTCGAATAATTTTTGAGTTACAGTTTTGACATACATAGTTACGAACACGTCACATTATGACGTCATTGTACACACCCATGTGTCTATGTAAAGCGCGCCATTTACATGAAGACCTACACGTTATACAGTCGCCAACACGTCCGACACTCACTGTCAATGGGATTCGAAATGCGCCTTCGTTTTGGTATATTAAGCCCTTCATTAGTGTTGTATGTATACACATGGACATGGACATTTCCACCGAGAAAAAAAATCTCGATTCAAGTTCAGTGAAAATGTTTGAAATGGACAAAAGATTCAGTACGAACTGCTGCATAAAATGTGTTGGAACAGGAGGAAGATTTTCGCGATCAGCTGAGTTAGTGAGTATAGCATATTTGAAATATGTTTGTGCTGTGCTGGATTCAGATGACTATTGTTGTTGATTGATGAGATATTTGTATGAGTAGAAATCTGCATAAACAAAAGGACATGCGGTGAAGAAAATGCAAAGTTGAGGAGGCATTTTAATTTAAATGTAGAATTGATTGTATGGGTCAGAGTAGCTGGTAGGTCTTTTTTGGCATACATTTTGTATATGATTCCTGACAGCGATTACAATTTGTATTATTTTATCGAAATTAAGGCGCAAGTGCCAACAATCCTTTGCCATCTATCGTGACTCAATCGTGGACAGGTAGGTCGACCACCGTCCGCCAGTTTGTTTGTTTTGACAGCGCGTATGAATCGTTCGAATGTCATTCGGTCGTTCGAATGTTATTCACTAGTGATTATATGCCCATGATTATCAAAAAATAAATGATAGTGTTACGTCACGCTTAAGCCACGTGTTATGTTATAAATGTAATTATACAACAGGGCATGGGTAAAGAAGGAGAAATGTATTTTAAAATTCAGCATGAGAAGGGTTAAACCATTCCTGCACATGCCAGTTTTAGAAAGAAAAACTATTTTAATAAATCTACCGAAAACGAGCATTTACTAGGAAAAGGGTTAACAAATGTGAAACCATTGTGATAAATAGAGCATTTGTTCCTATGGTTTCAAAACTGACTTTTATAGAGGCGCCAAAAAGCGTCAATATGAGGGCATGGATTACTCTTATATGCATTTTTGTGTGATTGCAAAAACAGTACCCAAGATCAGACTGAAAACAGTCTGACCAGGCTTTGCTTTGGGTGCTTATTGAATAATATCAACCTGATTCTACTGTTGCTGCCATAACCAAACAGCGAATCTCTGTTCATATGCCATTGCAAAACAATCTATAATTAATTATAGTTGAACTTCGATATATCGAACTTCAAGGGACCATACAAATTAGTTCGAGATAACAGAAGTTCGAGTTATCCGTTTTCTGATCTGGACAATTTCTTAAGTTCACAGCTCGATGCAGGTCTAAAGTAATGCTGAAAGCTCCTGTATGAGCTTTTAGCATTACTTTCGACCTGCATTAAGCTGTCACATGTGTTTCTAGTTATGTTTAGTCATTTTTAGAATAGTTCTGTTTTGTAAATTTTGGAAGGACCGAACTTTTAGTTCGAGTTATCTCAAAGTTCGAGTTATCCGAGTTCGAGATATCGAAGTTCAACTGTATATTCACGATGTCAATTTTGTTATATGAATATTCATCACAGTTAAGGGTTAAGATGGACCAGGCAATAAAAGCAGTTGATCATGGTTGTAGAGTAAAACCTCTCTGAACCGGACGTTACATTTGGTATAAATGTCGGTTCTGGAGACTGGTGGCGGCTTAATGCAGGTTGAGAAATCATGCAGAAAGGTCCTAGAGCTCCTCTATGAGTTGTTTGTCTGCATTTCACCCTGTATTAAACAGCCATATGCCTGAAAGTATCTAATTTCTTCTCCACTAAAATTCCGGTTTAGATGGGGCTTACTGTATATGGTTTTGAATTTAGCGGACTCCTAAAGGGGCTGTCTGATCTAGGTCTACTGTGTTTGCAAATGCATTAAAATGCTTATCTGTATAGTGCATGGTTAACAACATGCAACATACCAATGGTACACACACTGTATATGTTAATCGAAGACTGCGTACATGTTTTACTATGTATTGCCTATTGATATGGACTGAAAAAATATATAACATGTATTCATTACTTGTGTATTTATGTTAATCCCTGCTTGCTGTAAGCATCTTGTAGATGTTTAATGCAATAAAATATTGAATAGAATTGGATTGAATACACTGCATAATATCCAGAATCAAACAAGTAACATTTTCTATCGAATTGCTCTGTTGACAATTGTTCAGTTGTATATAATAATAAATTTAGAACAGATCTAATTAATTCCAATTAATAAAATATGATTCCTCGCAAATGATATTTTTCCGTTAGTCCTTTACTTCGACATTTACCGTTTAATTCATGAATATTCATGTAAGAAATAATGAGGTCATGAGTATTCATTACATTAACCCATTTGCTCCCACGATCCAATATATGGGACGTAGGCAACAGTGTAGACTCTGATCAGACGCCGCATTATGCGGCGTCTAATCAGAGTCTACACTGTTTGCTGATAGGAATTTCAATATAATATAAAACGAAATTGAAAATTAAGGCCAGGCACCACTTAGATAAAAAATGGACTAATCCAATATATAAACATGGAAGAATCCACTGGGCGCAAATAGGTTAAATTTCAATGGCATATGAACACTTGAAGTTTTTGCCAAGTCAGATGCTGTAGAATCAGTTTTTTATTATTTCAAGAGCAAACTGAGCAGACCCTTCTCAGACGGCTCCTACATGAGAAAACTGATCTAGATCTACTCTGTTTACATAACCATAAAATACGTATTGATGTAACAAAAGGTTAAATAATACACCAGCTCACAACATGTTATGACAAAATGTTATTCTATTGATCAATGCTATCATAAGGACAAAGTTTAACCAACTCCGTACAGAAAGTGCACATTCAATAAAAACATAAACAGTCTCCCAGGTACTATAAAGTTAAATTATTGCTGTGAATCACACTTCACGACTGTTTAAATTGTCACAGGTTGAAACGATTATCAGTGCATAAACGTTAACCTTTGGTGTGTCTTGATTGCGTACACAAACAGTGGAGGTGTATGCCCTTTTAGCAACTGTACAGTCAGATCTATTCTTGGTCTATTCCATAAGCAAACAGAGCAGGCCCTGATCAGACGGCTCTTACAGGAGCCGTCTGACCTGGGTCTACTCTGTTTGCAAAAGGTGTTGAGAAAGTTCAGTAACATGCTACTGTTGATCAATGATTGTACAATAGGGATAAGCCTAAAGCAACAAGATCCACGTCCGTACGGAAAGGACACGTTCAATGAAACCAGATATAGTCTCCTGTGTACTATAAAGTTGTCGCTGAATAATACTAAACGACTCTTTTAACTATGACAGGTTGAAACAAGCTGAGACGATTATCATTGCGTAAACATTCATCTTCAGCATGTCACGGATAGGTTAAATCCATGATAAGTTAACTGAGGTTTTAAAATAGCCACTGGGAACAAGGAGTTTTGGGCCCTTAAGAAACTAGAATCAGATTTGTATTATTCCATAAGCAAACAAATCAGAACCTGATGAGAAGATTCCTACAGGAGCCGTCCGATCTGGGTCTCTGTTAGGTACATGCTTAAGGTATGGGAATTTGAAACGACTATCAATGCATAAATATTTATCTTTAACCTTTACCTCATAGGCTATTTTTAGATACAGCCTCTTTGAATAAATCTACCGAAAAGGACCATAAACTAGAGAAAAGGAATTTTTTAGAATTGTGTAGTTTTGTAACCAATGTGATAAATGGAGCATTTGCTCCCTTGGAGCAAATACTCCATTTATCACAATGGTTTTAAAAAATAGACCTTTTCAGAGGCGTAGAAAGGCGTATTTATGGAGGAAAGGGTTAAGCGACCTTCATTTTATTTCAGAATACATTTGTACTAAGTGTTAAGTACAAGAAAACAAAACGTATAATGCTTTACAATATTAATGCGATATTATTTGTTATCAACCCCTGTTTGTTTGTTTGATTGTTTGTATCAGAATTTACGTCGATTAATCAGTATGTCAGTCATATCGCGAGGTGCAGCTAATTACTGGTGGAGGAAAACACAAAAGGGGTTTCTATGCCCTGTACAAATTACATTGTAACGAGCACAGAACAAACCCGACACAGCGTAACTACGCTTAATGAACTGTGTTTTTCCGTACATTTACATGTTATCTAAAACCATAGTTTCCCCACTAACTGTAGAACATGTCTTAACTCATTCCCTCATATGCCATTTTTAGACTGAACCTCTTTGAATAAATCTACCGAAAAGGAGCATTTACTAGAGAAAAGGAAACATTTAGAATTGTGTAGTTTTGAAACCATTGCGATAAATAGAGCATTTACTCCAATAGGAACAAAGGCTCTATTTCTCACAATGGTCTGTGACTTTTACAGAGGCGTAGAAAGGCGTATTTATGGAGGAAAGGGTTAGACGACCTTCAAAAAGATGCCTAATTATAGGTTTGGAAGGCAGGTGGCAGCTTAATGCCGACAAAGGCAACGCTGAAAGCTCCTCTATGAGCTTTCTGCATTACTTTTGCCCTGCATTAAGGAGCAACTGCTTTTTAAGATTCCTATGTTCAATAAATGAATGACCGTTCTGGACAGGTACTACTGTACCTCGTGAATACATGTATTCCTAATTATTACGTCACAGAGACGGATCTGTGAAATTTGGTATAAATATCGCTGGGTCATGGAGACAGGTGGCAGCTAAATGCATGGTGAAAATAATGCAGAAAGCTTCTTGAAACTTTCTGCATGACTTTCACCATTCATTAACCATGCATCTGCCTAAATGTATATACGTTCTTCTCTGCTAGAATTCCGGTAAAGAGGGGCTTTACTGTACCCTCCAATTTATATTTTATTATCAATGCTTGCAGTGTCATAACATGGCTGCTCCTGTTGTATAAACAAATACATGTACAGTTATAAATGTGCCAGAAGTACTTTATGGTTTACTTTATTACAGAACATTAACTTTATTATCCATGTAAAATATATCTAGCAAAATAGGAATGAAATACAGTAAAACCTCTCTATAATGACCGCTTGATTACATCAATTATTTTGTGTTAAAGGCAGGTGACTGCTTAAAGTAAGGTGAAAGTAAAACAGAACGCTCCTATAGGAGCGTTCTGTTTTATTTTCACCTTGCTTCAAGCAACCACCTGCTCTAAATACCAACTAATTAACACAATTTAGTGGCCGTTATAGAGAGGTTTTACTGTTTAATAATGGAATTACCCTTCCCCTATCCCATTACCTGGGTGATATTCATGTAAGATATACAGTAAAATCTCTCTAAACCGGAATTCTAGTACAGAAGAATTTAGACATTTTAGGCAGGTGGCTGCTTAGTTCAGAGTGAAATTCATGCAGAAAGCTCATGGAGTAGCTTTCTGCATGATTTCTACACTGCATTAAGCTGTCACATGACTCCAAGACCGATATTTATACCAAAGTTAACGTCCAGGGGTTTCTGCATGACTTTCACCCTGCATTAAGCTGTCACCTGTCTCCAAGACCGATATTTATACCAAAGTTAACGTCCAGGAGTTTCTGCATGACTTTCACCCTGCATTAAGCTGTTATCTGTCTCCAAGACCGATATTTATACCACAGTTAAAGTCCCGGGGCTTCTGCATAACTTTCACCCTGCATTAAGCTGTCACCTCTCTCAAAGACCGATATTTATATTAAATTCAACGTCCAGGAGTTTCAGCATGACTTTCCCCCTGCATTAAGCTGTCACCTGTCTCCAAGACCGATACTTTATACGAAATTTAACGTCCGGTTTAGATGCGTCAAAAATCATCACTAAAAGGTAAAGGGTTATAGGCATACAACTGGATGTGTTTTTGTAGAAACGATTTTACGCATCTGCAAACAGAGTAGACCCAGATCAGACGGCTCCTATAGGAGCCGTCTGATCAGGGTCTACTCTGTTTGCTTATGGTACAACATAGATCTTGTTCTGCAGTTTCTGTCTGAACAAAAACATCATCTGAATATTATGACATTATAAAATTCAGCTATTAAGTATTCTTGATGTCATTATTTCTTGCATTGATATTAAACTGGGGAAGGATTAAGCATGCTAGCATATTGCTGTTATCAAAATAATTATAAAATATAGAAGACTTTGTAATTATTAAAATATTGATTGACAATTCAGAGTTGTCCTTGACAAATAGTGTAGGAGGGGGATTTCCGGCTCGAGTGTCTCAGAAATCGTCTGTGTAGGCCATGATTCAGACCAATACAATTTTACCATCGCTGCCTCAAAAGGGACAAGTAAACAATTGCTGTGCATGTACAGTGAGTAAGTGCTGCGACAAAACAAAGCTTTACATTATGTTAATCTAATTATTTGCTTAATTAGTATTACATGATATTTTGAACGAAGTGTAGAGTTTTTATTACTTGAGCATCGAAAGTAAAATAGTTATTAGTAAACATCAGTCCAGACACTGGTAAAATACCATTTTTATTTCGAGTATACTAGTATACGAAAGGCTAGTCTTCAGACGCTGATATGAATTAATCATGCCAGGAAGTCATAAGAAGAGCAAAGCAAAAGTCGTGTATAGAAAATGAACAACAAAGTTAATGATTAGTTATCTTTGTTTTAAAAAAGCTTCTAAATAATATACAATACATAAATACTTGAATGGCTCATATCTAATATTTTGACCACTAAGGACCTTTTTCAAATATTATCATGTCAGAGATTTTTTTCTTTTTTAAAACTGATAGAAATTGCCAGAGAAGTTTTTGGTCGAATTATTAGATCAGAGCTATTCAAGTATTTATGTATTATATAACATTCATTTTGGATTGTTATCTTCATTGTAATATACAATAGAAAACGAACACTTTTGGTGTTGATAACATAATTAAAACTACGAAGTAAATAACAATGACGGACATTAGTTAGTTGTTTGCTCTTGATGAAAGTAGAAGCTTTTTTTAAAAAATCATGGCTTCTTTTATTTGAAAACTTTGTTTTTATCCTTGATGCATCTGTCGATCAAGTTAAAGTTTACATTTGGTTAATGAATAAATTATATGGATGAACTTAATTTTGCGAAATGGAATAAGGGCCTATCCTTCTTTGAAGAGTAGCAATACAGCATGCGCAAAATCAAGAAAAAATAACTTTTTCTCTGTTTATCTATTCAAACGTTTAATTTTGGTGAATATTTTATTGAATAAATATTTTGGAAAAAATAGAAAAAAACAGAGTTTCACTGACATTAGGAGTGTTAGCTGAGATATACAGTATTTTAATATAATTATCTTGAAATGTAGCAGATAAAAATGAGACAGCTTCTTTGGGATCTTTCAGATTTTTCAGATTTGACGTCGCTTGTTTACCTCTTCCGTTTATTTTAAAATCATTTAGTGTTGACAGACATCGTTACTCATGTTAAGAAGATGTCTGGAGGGGAACTTTTATTTACATTTTGACTTGGGTGAAGGTGGATTAAGTGCAAGGTTGGGTACCCGTAAACCAGGCTTAAGCCCCCAGTAGCCATTTTTTGCAACTGGCCGTTCCAAGGCGGTGCTCCGGCTTTCACCCTATGGTCAGCTTTGTTATTTAATATGCTTAATGTCTAATGTTTTTCGTCTTGATATGCGTCCCGTTGTGTTTTGTCTTGTGGCTGTGCCGTTTCTTGTTTAATGGTGTTTGATGCGGTGTCTTTTCGTATGTGGCTCTCCCTGTATGACTATTTTTTCCATATTTACACTTTAAAAATGTTTAAATGTATCTGTTGGAGAAAAGATTAAGAATAACGATTTGAAACCATCTCATCTTCACAAAGAAAGTACAGGTAATATGTGTTTTTATAAAGCAGTGATAACAAAAGAAAAGTGTAGTATACAAGACTTTGTAGCATAATTACACAACTCAAAAACCTCCAATGAGACTATAGAAATAAGTGAATAATTTGATCTTCTCAAAACGAAGTAACTTTTTATTTCCTATGCAAATATTTTTAACACCAAATATGAATTATTTTACTAGGAATTACGGATACTTTATAGATATTGTTCTGAATTCGCTAACAGTGCAGATTCTCATATGAGGGCTCATAAAGAATACCCTAATGAACTTATTGGTCAAGCTATCTTGACCAAAATGACAGATTAACAGGTTCATATGATATTGAATAAGTATTGTCCATTTGGTATTACTAATGGCCACATCCAAGAAGAAAAATGTAAAAAAAACCCTGATATATCAGTTGAGTGATCATGACCAAAATAACAGGTGCACTATGCCATATGATGACAAAGAAGTAGACAAAGCTTGAGAAAGATTCATAGCAAGATGACCGGGTAATGCTCCGTACAAAACCGGACTGACAGACTGACCAACAGACAGGGTGTTTGCGGTATATCCCCCTCCCCCTCAACTAATTGTAGGAGGGGTAATAAAAGTTAAAACTGTGGGAACATCACACATCAGTATATTGCACATAATTTAAAAATGAATTGCACATACGTAAATCGTTATGGTTTAATGGTTCTGGTGCCTCTTTCCAACTAGTCATCTACAGCTCATAAAAACAAAAATGGAATTACTGTTAATCACTATATTAATAAACAATATTTGAATGAAGTTCAGACCGTCTTTGCTGGAGGAATCGGTAACTAATAATACCCAAATACTTCATTGCGACTTGGACACGCAGTTAGTTCCGTGCATCAGATTTTAACTGATGCAAACTATTTTATCTTTTTCAGACAATAGATCTATATCTTGCTATATTTTGCTATACATGTACTTATATATGCACGTATGCAGTTTAACACCTTGGCAAATAGAACAAACCAAGATTCGACACTCCTTTAGGATTAATCTGATCAGGGTCTGTTTATGAAACATATCAGATATATTTTTATCATGTCGCTATATAGCTCAATAATTGCTATTTGTTCCTTATTTATTTGCTCTGTAAATGTCTTGTTTGATAAAATATGTTTGCTCATTCATATTTGTTCGGTATACTTCGTGTTTGATAAGTGTTTTTCTTATTTGTTTCTTATCACAATAAAATTCCAATTTCAAAATGAACCAAGTTTTTTTAATCCAATGCCTTAACTTTACAATTTCCATAACTTTGTAATTCAAATTAAATAGGATACTTAATGACATCATTCCCCATACTTGACTATCATTATACGGAATATACTGTTGTTGAAAGCTTATTTATCATCTAATTAAAACATATACATTTCTATTGGATTTAATTCTGCGTATATTGGTATTTTCAATCATATCAACATTGCCATTTATATACCTTTGAATGCAAATCGGTTGGTCTAAATTTTGCGTAAAAATTACAATATTTTATAATGGGGCCGAAACGACCAAGACCGAAACGGATTTGGACCAAATCGTTAATAACAAATAACCTCTTCCAGGCAAAAAGTATTTTTTTTACTCCAGTGCCAAAAATGTAGGGGAGGCGCTAGATCGACGGTGTTTCGTGTACCCTCTGTTTGACGTCATCAGTTTGTGTGATGCATCTAAAAATAGTACTGGAATTCCCCTTTATCTAAAAATACTGCAAGTCTAATAAAGATCAGGTGATGTGCACTACAAATATACTACGACTAATAAAGAAAATATACAGAATACATGTTTAAGTTGTCTTTTTGTGAATATGACAAAATAATCTATTTCATAGTTGATAACTCCCATGCATGTCTATGATAATGATGCTTTGGTAGATTTGCTACACGAAAGTGACATGAGATTCCTGATATGCTGTAAGGAGTTTCATGTTACCCCTTCTTTAACTTTAATGCGTTAAGGTGTCATGAGATTCCTGACATACTGTAAGGAGTTTCATGTTATATCTTCGTTAGCTTTGATACATTAAAGTGACATGAGATCTCTGATGTGTTGTAAGGAGATGACATGAACTTCCTGACATAATGGATGGATTTTCATGTTACCCTTTCTTTTATTTTAAAACATTAAAGTGACATGAGGTTCTTGCTTTTTCATATGGAGTTTCATGTTACCACCTCTTTAGCTTTGACACATTAAGGTGAAATGAGATTCCTGGCACGCTGTAAGGAGTTTCATGTCACCCTTCTGTATATTTAATACATTAAAAAGACATGAAATTCCTGACATGCTGTAAGGTATTTAATGTTACCCCATTTTAGCATTGATACATTTAGGTGATATCAGATTCCTGACATCTGTAAGGAATTTCATGTTACCCTTTCTCTAGCTTTGATATATTAAGATGACATGAGTTTTTGTGACATGGTATAACGAGTTTCAAATTGCACCTTCTTTAGCTGTGATAAGTTAAAGCGACGTGAGATTCCTGCCATGCTGGACGCAGTTTCATGTTACCCCTTCTTAAGCTTTGATATTAATATGACATGAGATTCCTGACATGATGTCATGAGTTAAACTTTATACCTTCTTTAGCTTTGATAACTTAAGGTGACATGATATTCCTGACGTGTTGTAAGGAGTTTCATGTTACCCTTTCTTTATACAAAAAGTGACACGAGAGTTCTGAATGCTGTATGGAGTTTCATGTACCTCTTTTTTGGGTTGATGCCTTAAGGTGGCATGTGATTCCGGACATGCTGCTAGGAGTTCACATGAGACTCCTTATATGTTATAAAGAGTTTTATTTGACCACGTCTTTAGCGGTGATATAGTAAAGTAAAATGAAATACCTGACATGCTAAAAGGAATTTTATGTTACCCTTTTTTGTTTCGAAACGTTAAGGTGATATGAGATTTCTGACATGCTGTAAGGAGTTTCATGTAACCACTTCTTTAGCTTTGGTACATTTAAGTGACATGGATTTCCTGACGTGTTGTAAGGAGATTTATGATACCCTTTCTGTATTAGCTTTGATACATAAAAGTGACATGATGATTCTGATATGTTGTAAATGGAAAAGTAGTAAAGTCAAGCAGGAAAAGCCACATGCAATACGCAACCACCACCAAAAAACACCGATAGACAGCATGACACACACACACACACACAACCAGGCGTCTCATGTTACCACGTCTTTATCGTTGAAACAGTAAGGTGACATAAGATTCCTGATATGCTGTAAGGAGTTTCATGTTACCCTTTCTTTAGCTTTGATACATAAAAGTGACACGAGAGTCCAGCCATGCTGTATGGATTTGCATGTTATCTCTTTTTAGCGCCAATACCTTAACGTGACATGAGATTCCTGACATGCTGTATGGATTTGCATATTTTCTCTTTTTAGCGCCAATACCTTAAGGTGACATGTGATTCCTGACATACTGTTAGGAGTTTCACGTTACTCATTCTTAAGCTTTGACACATTAAAGTGACACGGGGTTCCTGATATTTTATAAAGATTTTCATTTCACCACATCTTTAGCGGTGATATATTCAAGTGAAATGAGATTCCTGACATGCTGAAAGGAATTTCATATTACCCTTTTTTGTTTCGAAACATTAAGGTGACATGAAATTCCTGACATGCTGTAAGGAATTTCGTGTAACTACATGTTTTGCCTTGATATATTAAGGTGAGATGAGATTTCTGACATTCTGTAAGGAGTTTCATGTAACCACCTTTTTAGCTTTATTTCATTTAAGTGACATGCATTTCCTGACGTGTTGTAAGGAGTTTAAAGTAATCCTTTCTTTAGCTTTGATATGTTAAAGTGACATGATGATTCTGATATGTTGTAAGGAGATTCATGTTACCACGTCTTTAGCGTTGATACATTAAGGCGTAATCAGAGTCCTGACGTGCTGTAAGGAGTTTCATGTTTCCACGTCTTTGGCGTTGGTATAATTTTTAAGGTGAAATGAGATTCCTGGCACGCTGTAAGGAGTTTCATGTCACCCTTCCGTATATTTAATACATTAAAAAGACATGAGATTCCTGACATGCTGTAAGGTATTTCATGTTACCCTATTTTAGCATTGATACATTTAGGTGATATCAGATTCCTGACATCTGTAAGGAATTTCATGTTACCCTTTCTTTAGCTTTGATATATTAAGATGACATGAGTTTTTGTGACATGATGTAACGAGTTTCAAATTGCACCTTCTTTAGCTGTGATAAGTTAAAGCGACGTGAGATTCCTGACATGCTGGACGCAGTTTTAAGCTTTGATATTAATATGACATGAGATTCCTGACATGATGTTATGAGTTAAACTTTAAATGAAAAAGTAGTAAAGTCAAGCAGGAAAAGCCACACACAAAACGTTTCATGTTAAAGTGACATGATGATTCTGATATGTTGTAAGGAGATTCATGTTACCACGTCTTTAGCGTTGATACATTAAGGCGTAATCAGAGTCCTGACGTGCTGTAAGGAGTTTCATGTTTCCACGTCTTTGGCGTTGGTATAATTATTAAGGTGAACTGAGATTCCTGGCACGCTGTAAGGAGTTTCATGTCACCCTTCCGTATATTTAATACATTAAAAAGACATGAGATTCCTGACATGCTGTAAGGTATTTCATGTTACCCTATTTTAGCATTGATACATGCTGTAAGGTATTTCATGTTACCCTATTTTAGCATTGATACATTTAGGTGATATCAGATTCCTGACATCTGTAAGGAATTTCATGTTACCCTTTCTTTAGCTTTGATATATTAAGATGACATGAGTTTGTGTGACATGATGTAACGAGTTTCAAATTGCACCTTCTTTAGCTGTGATAAGTTAAAGCGACGTGAGATTCCTGACATGCTGAGAGGAATTTTATATTACCCTGTTTTTGTTTCGAAACGTTAAGGTGACATGAGATTCCTGACATGCTGTAAGGAATTTCGTGTAACTGCATGTTTTGCCTTGATATATTAAGGTGAGATGAGATTCCTGACATGCTGTAAGGAGTTTCATGTAACCACTTCTTTAGCTTTATTTCATTTAAGTGACATGAATTTCCTGACGTGTTGTAAGGGGTTTAAAGTAACCCTTTCTTTAGCTTTGATAGGTTAAAGTGACATGATGATTCTGATATGTTGTAAGGAGATTCATGTTACCACGTCTTTAGCGTTGATACATTAAGGCGTAATCAGAGTCCTGACATGTTGTAAGGAGTTCCATGTCACCCGTTTTACTGTTGAAACAGTAAGGTGACATAAGATTCCTGATATGCTGGAAGGAGTTTCATGGTACCCTTTCTGAGCGTTAATACATTTAGGTGACATGAGATTCCTGACATTCTGTAAGGAGTATCATTTTATCATTCCCTTAGCTATGTTACATTAAGGCGACATGAGATTCCTGACATGCTGTGAGGAGTTTCGTGTTACTCTCTCTGTGCTTTGATACGTTAAGGTAACATAAGATTCCTGGCATGGTGTAATGAGTTTCAAATTACACTTACTTTAGCTTTGATAACTTAAAGTGACATGAGATTCCTGACATGCTGTAAGGGATCTCATGCTATCCCTTCTTTAGATTGAATACATTAAACTGACCAAGGTTCCTATGTTATAATGAGTACCATATCACTACGTCTTTAGCAGTGATACATTAAGGTGACATGAAATTTCTGACGCGCTGTAAGGAGTTTTATGTCACCACTTCTTCAGTGTTGATACATTAAGGTAACATTAGATTTCTGATATGGTGTAAGGAGTTTCATGGTACCATTTATTTAGTTTTGATACATTAAGGTGACATGATATTCCTGACATGTTGTAAGGAGTTTCATGCCACACTTACTTTAGATTTGATATATTAAAGTGACACGATGAGTCTGATATGTTGTAAGGAGGTTTATGTTACCACGCCTTTAGCGTTGATACTTTGAGGCGTCATGGGATTCCTGACATGCTGTAAGGAGTTTAATGTCACCCCTTTTAGTGTTGAAACAGTAAGGTGACATTAGATTCCTGAAATGCTGTAAGGAGTTTCATGTCACCCCGTTTAGTGGTGAAACCGTAAGGTGACATGAGATTCCTAATATGCTGTAAGGAGTTTCATTTTATCATTCCTTTAGCTATGTTACATTATGGTGACATGAGATTCCTGACACGATGTAATGAGTTTCATGACACCCCAATAGTGTTGAAACATTAAGGTGGCTTAAAATCCCTGAAATCCTGTAAGGAGTTGCATGTTATCTCTTTTTAGCCTTGATACATTAAGGTAACATGTTATTCCTGACATACTGTAAGGAACTTAGGGATATCCCTTCTTAAGCTTTGATACATTAAAGTGGCATGAGCTTCCTGGTATGCCATAAGGAGTTTTATGTTACCACATCTTTAGCGGAGATACCTTCAGGTGACATGGGATTTCTGAAATGCTTTAAGGAGTTTCATGTTACCCCTTCTTAAGTTTTGACACATTAATGTGACGAGAGATGCCTTACATAATTCAATAAACGTCAAGTTACCCCCTGTTTAGATTTGATTTTCAAATATTATAAATCTTTTGAGCTGAGTCTGAGATCATTCTCAAGTTTTTGATTGGTCAGATTTGAGTAAATGCTTGAGTACGATCTCAGACTCAGCTCAAAAGATTTATGACCTTTGAACCTGTTGCTTGGCATCTGACTTTGATCCAAATTTTTTTGTTAGCAAGTGTAGCCTTGCTTGACAGAGAAGAACTTGATCTCATGATAATTCGACATTTTATTTATTAGATGTGTCCTGTTGATAGTGCAATGATCCAGAGTTACTCGGTGTCTGATCATAATTAAAAAGGTTGACATTCGTATTAAAGTTCCTCAAACTGGACAATACTTACGGATGAACATGCAAAACTAATGTATTACATGTTATCAACATTACAGAATATTAGCCAAAATCATCTATTTTTCTACAATCGTATATAAACTACATGTGGGTGTGTGTTGTAGGGGGTCTTTTATGTTCTTATTTAAAAAAATATAACGCGATCTGGGACTAAACTATAAACAAATGTTTTATATTGACATGACGTCTGCAATAATTGCAAGCACATGTCTCTTTGACCAGCCATCAACAAAGGCATAGCCGCGACATAAGTGTGCAAGCCAAATCCCTATATAGTGATAAGGCCTACGAAACGACTTTAGGTTTACTATATAAATCAAAATATAAATAAATCACGCTAGGGGGCGTGAGCAGTGTAGCACATTCAATTACTGCTCATGAACAGACTCAATAAAACCGAGTCTGCAATTTTCTCTTTTTGTGTTGCAAGTTTTGCTTTCGGGGGATCACCACCCTTCAGAATTTACTATATAAATCAAAGTCGACGAACCGGAGCGTCGACGATACAACCGTAAATCCTTTCAAACATTATTTCAAATGTGAAACATACCTTGTGTTGTATTTGATTAGATGATTTTTATGATTTCAAGTCACTTTTAACACTCGTATTTTAGTCATATCGCGACGTCCAGCTTATTATGGCCATGGAGGTCCCCTTGTATTGATGTATGAGTACACCATGGAAACAATATACTGGAGCCAGCTACAGAATGGCTTCATTTCCGGGTTCAAAGTTCCAAACATGTTAAGAAGAGTACATTTACAATGCTGAATTTCAAATGGACTCACCCATTTTCTTGACCAGTTTACATTTACTCTTGAGAAATTTGTTCTCAAAATATTTATAAGTACGACAACAGTGCAGATCTTGATTAGCGGGCTCCGTCAGGGACCTTCTGATCAGGGTCTACACTGCTTGCAAACGATGTATATATACGGTTCAAGCATTGTAAGAGTAAAGCTGCTAAAACATTCCATCATAGCTGGAATAACATGTTGTCCTGGACTTAATCAGAATGTAGCCTACTAAGTACACCATAGTGTGAATTGAAATATTCATAAAATGCTTCTGCTGTTGTTCTAGCAAAGACAGTTTGGTGAAATGCTCTTAGCACTAAAGTTGTCCATCAGGTAAATATAGAATGTATAATAACAACATATTTGAAGTTTTTCATCTAATTTAATTGTGTCAACAAAACAGTTTCGTACACTGTCATACTAAAGGCCTGTTTAACATCGTATATCAAAAGTTCAACCAAAGCAAGTCACATGACATAGACCATACAGTAAGGTCTCAATAATAAGACAAACTCATAAAAAGGGCTTGATTTCAGTGTTTAACCATTTGCTCCATAGTCAAATATTTAAATAACCTAGGTTATATTGTGTTTAAGGCAATCTTGCTTAAAGCAAGATGAAAGTAAAACAGAAATTTCATTAGGGAGCGTTCTGCTTTACTTTTATCTTGCTTTAAGCTGCCACTTTTATTCAACATCATGTTTGATTAGTGGTACCTATATGGAGGATTAGATAGAGGAGCTCGAACACACTTGTATGAATAAACGGGTTAATGTAGGTGGTTGTTTAGCTCGTTCTCTCTTAGATTTGTTTTAGACCTAACCTCTTTGAATAAATCTACCGAAAAGGAGCATTACCTATGGAAAAGGAGAAGTTTAGAATTGTGTAGTTTTGAAACCATTGTGAGAAATAGAGCATTTGCTCCATAGGAGCAAATGCTCTATTTGTCACAATGGTTTCAACATGTGACTTTTACAGACGCACCAAAATGTGTCACTAGGAGGGAATGTGTTAAAACATATGATAGCTTAATGCAGGACAAAAGTAATGCAGACATATTCTTCAGGAGCTCTCTGTATTACTTCTCTACTGCATTCAGCAGTCACCTTTTTACCGGTGACCATTCTTATCTACAAGTATGTCGTCAAAGAGATGGAGTTCTGTACATACAAATAAGAAAAACAAGTGGGGTATTGCTACAATTTAATTATTAATGGCCAATACAACAGAAACTACAATCCTGTACCCATGTCCTGCAAACAAGCAGCACAAACAAATGATTTTGTCTGCATTCCGGACTCTGCCAGTTGCTCTCCAACACAATGACTTTTTGTGAAAGGATCTGTCACACTTTGTACACTGCATCTGTTAATGAAAAAGAAACAGTCGTCATTTTTCTGATGCGTTATAAATGTTCTCTTGAGATCATATCATGAACATACGAGGGGTGTTCCAAAAATAATGTCACTTGCATCGGTGCTCATATAGCGGAAGTGCTTTTGTTCATTTTAATTTGCTCTGCCCTTCAAAATACTCTCCGCCAGCAAGAATACACCTTTTTAGCCGGTCAATCCATTTTTGGAAGCATTTTTCATACTCTTCAATGGGGACACCCATCAGACACTGATAAACAGCAGATCCAAGGGCATTTCTCGAATTGTATCTCCTTCCAGATAAATGATATTTAAGTTTTGGAAAGAGAAAATAGTCGCAGGGGGCCAATTCTGGCGAATACGGAGGGTGCGGAAGGACGGTAACCTTCTCTGACTACAAAAAGTCAGTCACAATACGTGCCTTGTGAGCGGGTGCATTATCATGCAAAAATCGGACATACTTAAGTCCTGTTTTGGGGCGGCTACTTTTGTAGTAGTTCTTCAATTTTCTCAGAACAGCGTTTTTATAGAACTTGCCTGTGACCGTTCTGCCTTTTGGCACCGGGATTTGAATAGCTGGACCCTTATTAGTGAAAAAAATAGCATACAAAACCTTCTTTACCGTTCGTATTCGTTTGGCAATACTTGGGCGTCTGGCATTTTTAGTGGCCCATATTCGGTTGGAAACCTTCCGCTTTGGTTCAAAATAATACACCCAGGTCTCATCACCAGTTACTATATTATCAAAAGCATTTTTACTATATTTTGGGTACATTTTGAGAAGTTTTTTTGCCATTGTTACACGCGTCTTCTTTTGCTCATCCGTTAACAAATGGGGTATCCATCTTGCATTTATCTTTCTAACTTTTAGGTGTTTCTTCAAAATTGCATGAACTCTTGCTAACGACAAGTTTGTCATTCGAGCCAATTGTCTTACGGTGAATCGAGCATCAGTTTTGAGGATATTTCGGACTTTTTCTATGTTACCTTTGGTCATAGTTGTTGCAGGACGACCTGGGCGAGCAGCATCTTTCAGTTGCTGCTGCCCAGCACTAAATTTAGCTACCCACCTACAAACAGTCCTGTGGGACATTTGGCCCTCCCCATAAATGTCACACACCTCGCGGTGAATATCTACAGCCTTTATGCCGAGTAATGACCTACCTTTTATATAGGCCCTAATTTCAAGAACATTTTCAGCTCGTTTTCCTGTCATTTTGTGTATAGTCTAACGAATAGACTATGAAACGATGTACACTGTACCGAGGCAAGTGAACGTGTGGACGAGATATTTACCTGTGTCACGAGCCAGTGATCACTCAATCGACACGAGGTGGTTTTGTGCATGAATTGCACGATTTCCGCGAAATAAAGCACATATGACATTATTTTTGGAACACCCCTCGTATAAGATTCAAAAGAAAATCTCACAAATGTCACCTAAATGTATCTACCCTAAAGAAGGAGTAACAATAAACTTCTTACAGCCTAACAGGAAGGTCCTGTCATCTTAATGTATCCACCCTAAAGAAGGGTTTACATGAAACTCCTTACAGCGTAACAGGAATGTCACCTTAATGTCACCTTAACGTGATGTAACATGAGATTCCTTACAGCGCAGCGGGATTATCATGTCACCTTAATGAATCCACCCTAAATAATGGTTTACATGAAACTCCTTACAGCGTAACAGGAATCTCATGCCACCTTAATGTATCAAAGCTAAAGAAGGGGTAACATGAAACTCCATACAGCATGACAGGAAGCTCATTTCACCTTAATGTATCAACCTTACAGAAGGGTATCATGAAACTCCTTACAGCATGACAGGAAGCTCATGTCACCTTAATGTATCCACCTTACAGAAGGGTAACATGAAACTCCTTACAGCATGACAGGAAGCTCATGTCACCTAAATGAATCAAAGCTAAAGAAGTAGGTAACATGAAACTCCTTACAGCGTAGCAGGAATTTCATGTCACCTTAATGTATCTACCCTAATTAAAGGGTAACATGAAACTCCTTACAGCGTAACAGGAATCTCATGTCACCTTAATGTATCAAAGCTAAAGAAGGGGTAACATGAACCTCCAAAGGGCAGGTCAGGAATCTCATGTAACCTTAATTAAACATAGCTGAAAAGTGGGTTACATGAAACTCTTTCCAGCATGTCAGGAATCTCGTGTCATTTTTATGTATCCACCCTTAAGAAGGGGTTACATGAAACTCCTTCCAGCATGTCAGGAATCTCGTGCCACCTTAATATATCCATCATAAAGAAGGGGTCTTTTCCTGCTAGACTTTACTACGTTTTCATTTACATGACACTCGTTACAGCGTAAAAGGAATCTTAGGTCACTTAAATGTATCCACCCTAAGGATGGGGTAATATGTAACTCACAGCGTAACAGGAGTATCATGTCACCTTAATGTATCCACCCTAAAGAAGTGGTTACATGAAACTCCTTACAGTGTAACAGGAATCCCAGGTCACCTTAATGTATCCCCCTAAAGAATGGTTTACATGAAACACTTTACAGCGTAACAGGAATCTCATGTCACCTTAATGTATCAAATCTAAAGAAGGGGTAACATGAAACTCCATACAGCATAACAGGAAGCTCATGTCACCTTAATGTATCCACCTTTCAGAAGCGTAACATGAAAATCCTTACAGCATGACAGGAATCTCATGTCACCTTAATGTATCAAAGCTAAAGAAGGGGTAACATGAAACTCCATACAGCATGACAGGAAGCTCATGTCACCTTAATGTATCCACCTTACAGAAGGGTAACATGAAACTCCTTACAGCATGACAGGAAGCTCATGTCACCTTAATGAATCAAAGCTAAAGAAGTCACCTTAATGTATCACCTTACAGAAGGGTAACATGAAACTCCTTACAGCATGACAGGAAGCTCATGTCACCTTAATGTATCCACCTTTCAGAAGGGTAACATGAAAATCCTTACAACATGACAGGAAGCTCATGTCACCTTAATGAATTAAAGCGAAAGAAGTAAGGAGGTAACATGAATCTCCTTACAGCGTAGCAGGAATCTCATGTCACCTTAATGTATCTACCCTAATTAAAGGGTAACATGAAACTCCTTACAGCATGACAGGAAGCTCATGTCACCTTAATGTATCCACCTTACAGAAGGGTAACATGAAAATCCTTACAGCAGGATAGGAAGCTCATGTCACCTTAATGTATCCACCTTACAGAAGGTTAAGATGAAACTCCTTACAGCAGGTAAAAACCAATGTTGGGGTTAAATGAGACTCCTTACAGCAGGTCAAGAATCTCATGACACCTGGGTGAAGCAAAGCTAAAGACGTGGGGGTAACATGTAACTCCTTCCAGCATGCCAGGAATCTCGTGTCAATTTAACGTATCCACCCTAAAGAAAAGGTAACATGAAACTCCTTATACAGCAGGTAAAAACTAATAAAGGGGTAACATGAAACTCCTTACAGCGTAGCAGGAATCTCATGTCACCTTAATGTATCTACCCTAATTAAAGGGTAACATGAAACTCCTTACAGCATGACAGGAAGCTCATGTCACCTTAATGTATCCACCTTACAGAAGGGTAACATGAAAATCCTTACAGCAGGATAGGAAGCTCATGTCACCTTAATGTATCCACCTTACAGAAGGGTAAGATGAAACTCCTTACAGCAGGTAAAAAACAATGTTGGGGTTACATGAGACTCCTTACAGCAGGTCAAGAATCTCATGACACCTGGGTGAAGCAAAGCTAAAGACGCGGGGGTAACATGTAACTCCTTCCAGCATGCCAGGAAATCTCGTGTCAATTTAACGTATCCACCCTAAAGAAAAGGTAACATGAAACTCCTTATACAGCAGGTAAAAACTAATGAAGGGGTAACATGAAACTCCTTACAGCAGGTCATGAATCTCATGTCACCTTTAATGAATCAAAGCTAAAGAAGTAGGTAACATGAAACTCCTTACAGCGTAACAGGGATCTCATGTCACCTTAATGTATCTACCCTAATTAAGGGGTAACATGAAAATCCTTACAGAATGACAGAAAGCTCATGTCACCTTAATGTACCCACCTTACAGAAGGGTAACATGGAAATCCTTACAGCATGACAGAAAGCTCATGTCACCTTAATTAATCAAAGCTAAAGAAGTGGGTAGCAGGAATCTCATGTCACGACCATAATTAAGGGGTAACATGAAAATCCTTACATCGTGTCAGGAAGGTCATGTCACCTTAATGTATCCACCTTATAGACCTTATAGAAGGGTAACATGAAACTCCTCACAGCAGGTAAAAGTCAATGATGGGGTAACATGAAACTCCTTAAAGCAAGACAGGAAGCTCATGTCACCTTAATGTATCCACCTTACATAAGGGTAACATGAAAATCATTACAGCATGACAGGAAGTTCATGTCACCTTAATGAATCAAAGCTAAAGACGTAGGTAACATGAAACTCCTTACAGCGTAACAGGAATCTCATGTCATTTTAATGAATCTACCCTAAATAAGGGGTAACATGAAAAGCCTTACAGCATGACAGGGAGCTCATGTCACCGTAATGTATCCACCTTACAGAAGGGTAACATGAAACTCATTGTACAACAGGTAAAAGCTAATGAAATGGTTACATGAAACTCCTACCAGCATGTCAGGAATCTCGTGTCACCTTAATGTATCCATCCTAAAGAAAGGGTAACATGAAACCTCTTACAGCAGGTCAGGAATCGCATGTCACCTTAATGAAGCAAGGCTATAGAAGTGGGTAACATGAAATTCCCTCCAGCATGTCAGGAATCTCATTTCACCTTAATGTATCTACCCTAAATAAGGGGCAACATGGAACTCCTTACAGCCTGACAGGAAGCTCATGTCACCTTAATGTATCCTATCTAAGAATAGGTAACATGAAACTCCTTGTACAGCAGGTAAAAGCTAATAAAGGGGTAACATGAAACCCTTACAGCAGGACAGGAATCTCATGTCACCTTAATGAATCAACGTTAAAGAAGTGGGTAACATGAAACTCCTTCCAGCATGTCAGGAATCTCATGTCACCTTAATGTAGCCATCCTAAAGAAGGTGATACATGGAACTCCTTACAGCGTAACAGGATTCGCATGTCAAATTAATGTATCTACACTAAATAAGGGTTAGATCTAACATGAAATTCCTTACAACATAACAGGAAAATCATGTCACATCAATGTATCCACCCTAAAGAAGGGTTACATGAAACTCCTTCCAGCATGTCTGGAATCTCGTGTTACCGTAATGTATGGATACACCCTAATGGCAAAATGAAAGGTCTTACAATATGTTACAGGATGAAATTTGGGAAACCAACCCGATTTTTATAAGCTTTCCCTCATATTAACGCATTTTTACGCATTTGCAAACAGAGTAGACCTGATCAGGGTCTGCTGTGTTCGCTAATGGAATTCGATAGTTCTGTATCTTTACTTTCTAAACTGGCTATAATGTTATTTTACCTATGAATATTCAGTAGATATTGAAATTTGGAAAAAACAAAGAACAGAGGAAGGGTTAAAACTAGATCTAGAAACAATCTTACCAGGACACAAATGTACACAACGATACACATTTAAATGATTCCAGCAAATATTCCAATTATTTGTCAGTTTCTAGGTATCCTGTAGAGAATTGATCGTCACATTTGGCGTTTTTCAAACAAGGTGGTGGCCACTGTCCGTCGTCCATTGCTTTCCTTTTAAATAGTAAAATCCCGCTAAAACGTAGCTATTTTTGGAACGTTACTATATTTAGATGACACACAAAATGATGACGTCACACACACACAGAGGATACATGAAACACCGTCGATCTAGCGCGACCCAAAATGTAGGCCATACCAAACCATTACATACACTGTGATGCGGCATCACAACAATACATGTATTAACAGTGATGCACATATGTGATGGCAGTGAAATAGAAGTAGTTTAATATGGCATTGATTATTTTAACCTTATATTGAATCTAAGCCTGCTCTTCGCGACCTGTTCGTGTTTGCAAACTGCTTGGATCTAGATGAGATACTGAGTAACTCGGTCAATAGTTTCTCAAAAGCTTAATGGAATAGGCAGTAGTCATACTTGTACCAGATCCAAATTTGGCAGATTTTTTTAAAAAGTGGGGTTATGTTTGAAATATAAACTTTTCCTGAAAATCGAGTTAGACAGGATATATCATTGTCATAATTATATATTGACATGATAAGTTGATATGGTAACACTACTAGTTTTGATAAAGACGTTTTATGACATTATGTCTTATCTTTCTCTTGTGCAAGCTGTTTGACGTCATATCTAGTGTTTTATTTCAATTATGAGCAGACAAGGAATAGTTATGTGTAGGTTGTAAATGTGCGCGCGTACGTGCATGCGTTGAGGATACACGCTGGATACGCATTAACCCTCTCCCTGTTCTATGTAACTAAGGCTTATTCCAAATTTAAATACCTACTATAATTTAATGCCAAAACTTCACAGTATTGTAAAATACTTAAATACCTGTTAATACCTGGCCATAATGGTATAGATGTTGTGACGTCATAGAAAGGTTATTTTATATTGCATCTATAATTACAATTGCTCTTCAAAACATATGTTTACCCTTGGACTGGTAAAAACGAGTTTGGCGCCTTTGTAAATAAAGTGGACCCAGATCAGATGGCTCCTGTAGGATTAACACATCATTCTTACTACACCAATTTGTAACCCGGTTACGCCCATACCATACAGTTAACACCCTTTACATCGTAATTCTAGTAGAAAATAATTCAGATACTTTTAGGCAGGTGGCCGTTAATGCAGGATGAAAGTCATCCAGAAAGCTCCTAGAAGAGCTTTCTGCATGACTGTCACGCTGCATTAATATTCAACCTGTCTACAAGGCCGATATTTATATTAAATTGAACGTCCGGTTTAGAGAGGCTTTTTATATAAGCTAAACTCGTCAAATTGACTTTTGAAATTTGAACATTTTTCTGTGAGGGGCCCCACTAAAACATAAATGCCGGCGAAAATATTTAGAATAAGTGGTAAAAACAAACATTACAGATCCTTATAAGAGCATTCCTATGTGCACTTCTGTGATCAAGTAATGAAAAAAACATTTTCCTGCTAAGCCAATGAATTCCATTGTTTATTGGTTAGTAGCTTTGGGCCGGAACTACTTTGTGCCTACTCCTAGCTTGCAAACTGGCTTTTCTAGGTTTTAGTTACAGTATTTATTCGTAATATATTTCGAACATACCTTTAATAAAGAGAAAATATTTTAGAATGAATCGAGGCGGAACGCATAGGGGTCTATGACATGTAGCCGAGATTAACAAAAGTAAAAGTATAACATAATTCGTTTATGCAATGGCTAGAAAGCATAAGAATGTTACATAGGCTGTTCAATTTCTTGACAAAAACGGGATGCTTTCAGTCTAAAGTTTACGGATACTTCACTCACAAACGAGGGAAATGCATTCATACGCGAAGTATGTAAATGTCGTTTTGTTATTTAACCCTTTTGGTGCCATATTTCTAATTGTCGTCTGCAAACCAATTTAAAATAGGGAAATGAGATAAATAAATGCAAATTTTAAAGGAATAAAGCACGGATATAGAAACAGAGTTTGAGACAAAAGGGAAGTTCCTGATCAGACGACGCCTTGAAATGCCGGCGTCTAATCTGGGGCTGCACTTTTATTCCTGGTACATTTTTGCGACATTGGCTGTGAAAGGGTTAAAGAGGCACGAATATTTGTTTTTTTTTAAGAATTATGATATTAATCTATCAGTTACAAAAGTTGCATAACAAAAGAATAACAAAGTAAGTCGGTTTATTGCGTTCGTGGCGGAAAAATGAAATCTCGGTAGAGCTGGCTTTTATTTTCTGCTCACATTTAAACATTAAACCCGAATAAACCTAGGATATTAACCTTGTAATTCTTATTTATGGTTTCATGGGAGCAAATGTAAGGAGTCCTTTTCCTATCCTATATTTATTGTTATTAGTTACTTCTGTTTCTACAGAAGACGAAATTTAGCATTACAGTAGAACCCTCTAATGCGACCACTGAATGAATAAACATGTCGGTATTTGTAAGCAGGTGGCTGCCTAATGCAGGACGAAAGTTATGCAAAAAGCTCCCATAGGAGCGTTCTGCATAACTTCCTTCCTGCATTAAAAAGCCACCTTCCTCTGACATCCAGAATTGCGCCGACTTTTGGTGGTCGCATTGGAGATGTTTTACTGTACTTTTGAATGCTCTTGTACTAAACAATACTAAGCGCATGTTCAGTTTTCTTGTTTACGTGACACATATATTCATTTCAATTTTATTGGTTTGAAGATAATTAGCGTGAAGTTTTATTAATCAGAAATGAGTTCATGTGAGAAATAATAACATCACGAACGTACGGTTTGTAATTTTCGTAATGGTATATGAACAACGAAGTATTTCGTTCATAGCAGACCTTGAAGAATCAGATCACTAAAATACTATATTACCTGTTACTCCATAAATCCGCCTTTATACGCCTCTGCAAACGGAGAAAAGACCCAGATCAGACGACTCTTATAGGAGCCGTCTGATCAGGGTCTGCCCTGTTTGCTAATGATATAATACAGATATGGTTATAAATTTTCCGCGCTGACCAAGAATGCCTCGGCTCACAAGTCATCAGTATAATTAAACTAATTAAAATTGATGACGTCATTATTTCTTACATAAATATTCATGGAGTAAAGGGTTAAACACAATCAGAGCAGACAATGACCATACGGGTCCTACAGAAGCCGCCTGACCAGTGTCTAATTTCTTAAAGAAAGTCGTTAAAAGGCTTATCTATGGATCAATGCGTATTTTACATCACTTTTATCGCTGATTTCTCCAACAAACACAATGGTGTGACTACTCTTTAGAATCGTCTCGAAGAGACGATTCTAAAGAGTGGTCACAACATACGGTAGGCGGAAAACGAAATATCGGGTTACGAAATGCTTACGAATGTTTACGAAAGGTCCATGAATACCCATGGGGTGAAGCTCTCTTGAATACATAATAAACCTGGAAAGGGTTAAGACACGCCACAGGTAGTCGTATCTTACTGATTATATCATGTATAGACGTGGGAATGCATGCTACTGTCTCAAATCTTCCCTTCCTATTACCTCTTTCACTCATATAAACGCATTTTCACGCATTTGCAATCAGAGTAAACCCAGATCAGACGGCTCCTATGGAAGCCTTCTGAACAGGGTCTGCTCTGTTTGCTTTTGACATTATATGAATCTGATTCTTCATTTTTTCAAAGGAAAAAAGCCTTGAAAAGTGTATGTTATAAAAACTGAACTAATAACTATTAATATTGTCATTATTTCTTACATGAATACGGAACAGGGAAAGTAGGGTTTCGCTAGTGTGGTCACATAATTTTAAGATATGAGTCTGCTAAAGCATGTTGTTCCTTAACCCTTCCCTTCATATTAACGCCTATTCACGCATATGCAAACAGAGAATCCAGATTAGACGGCTCCTATAGGAGCCGTCTGTACAGGGTATGCTCTGTTTGCTAATGCGAATTGGTTTCTAAAATGGCCATAATTTTCAATCTTCCATATTTCATTATATCTATTTTGTCCATAAATATTCAGTAGGTATTGAAATTTGTAATGAATATAGAACAGGGAAAAGGTCAATGCAAGGCAATTTTAATCTAAAAATCTCCTATAACTGTTGCCCTTAAGTATTATACCACCTGCTTTAAAAATCCATAATCATACTTCTTTTTATGTGGTCGCATTAGTGAGACCTTACCCTACTTTATATCTGACAATGTTTACTTCTTAAATTTGTTTAACCCATTTACATGTATTCCCATATTGTTTAACTCTTTCGTTGTCAATATCTCATCTTTGATTACCTATGCAAACAGTTTGGACCCGGATGAGACGCCGAGCGTCTCATCCGGATCCACAATGTTTGTTACTGTGAATGTTACTTGAAACAAAAATGAAGAAAAAAAATGAAAAATATAGCAGACCACAAAGTTTGCAGACGACAATATTTGCCAGCGAAAGAGTTAAAGAAACCCCGTTCAGATCCGGATCTGTGATTACCTACGCAAACAGTTTGGATCCAGATGAGACTCCGAGTAACTCGGCGTCTCATCAGGATCCAAACTGTTTGTTACTGTTACTATGTTTTTGAAACAAAAATGAAGAAAATCAAAAGAATGAAAAGTTTGGCAGCGAAAGGGTTAATGGGTTCAACAAACAATACATGCCCTTCAGGAGCCTTCTGATCTGGGTTTACACTGTTTGCCTATGTACATCTTCCAGAAATACTGAACACTTATAGGTTAGCTATTATTATTGTTGTGTTACTGTTAGTTTTCTATTATGTTATGTTTCTGTTACTGTTATGTTATGTTATGTTATGTTATGCTATGTTATGTTATGTTATTTCATGTTATTTTGTGTTATGTTATTGTTCTGTCCTGTTCTGTTCTGTTACTGTTCTTTTTGTTACTGTTCTGTTCTTTAATGTTATTGTTATTTTCAGTTATGTTCTGCTCTGTTCAGTTGCTGTTCTGTACTATTATATTTTTCTGATGTGTTCTGTTCTGTTCTACTACTATTCTGTTCTGTTCCTAATATGTTCTGTTATATATATCATGGCTGTTCTTTATAATGGCGCCCTTTGATGTTTACATCAATGCTTTTCTTATAGTGTAACTCTAGTCACAATATGATGGCAAGCACATTGTAAATATGCACTTATCTTATCTCAAACTTTTAGAAGCCCTAATGTACCTTAGGTTTTAGCAACCTTCTCCAGAAAAAATTACATTACTGATGTTTTTATGTATTGTTATGTCAGTTGTAGTTTTGTCAGTTATAGTTTTGTCAGTTATAGTTTTGAATATATGTTTAATGTGTATACTATGTATACACTTCCTCATGGGCCGATGGCCTTATGGATTTGAATAAAGTTATCTTAAGTTATATTCAATTTTGTTCTGTTACTGTTACTGATGTGCTCTTTTATATTACTGTTTTGTTTCGTTACAACTCTGTTATGTTCCGTTACTGTTCTGTGTCGTTACTGTTACTGTTCTGTTCTTTTTATACTATGTTACTGTTATTTTATGTTCTGTTACTCTTCTATCCTGATGTTCTGCTCTGTTATGTTCTGTTATGTTATATTAATGTTCTTTCTGTTTCTGTTCTGTTCTGTTGTTATGTTCTGTTACTGTTTTATTACCAATATATTCTATTATATTATGTTCTGTTTTGTTACTGTTCTGATATGTTCTGTTCTTTACTGCTTCGTTCTGTATCTGTTATGTTCTGTTAGTGCTCCGTTCTATCATGTTATTTCTGTTATATTCTCTGTTCTATTAATGTTCTGTTCTGCTACTGTTCTGTTTTATAATGTTATTATATGTTATGTTACTGTTTTGTTACTCTACGGTTGCTATTCTGTTATTGTAAAGTTCCTTTCTGCTATGTTCTATTCATTATGTTATGTTTTCTTCTTTAATGTTATGTTCTATTCTTTCTATTATGTTTTCTTTTGTTATGTTCTGTTCTATTTCTGTTCTGTTTTGATACCGTTCTGTTACTGCTATAGTTTTGTTCTGTTACCGGTACTGTTATGCTATGTTCCGTTACTGGTTTTTGTTTTGATTCTGTTATGTTCTTTTCCGTTACTTGTTATACTCTGTCTTTTACTGTTATGTTACTGTTATGTTCCAATACTGTTATGTTATGTTATGTTGCCGTTACTGTTCTATACTGTTATTGTCCTACCCTATTATTCTATGTTACTGTTATGTTCCGTTATGTTCTGTACTGATACTGTTATTTGTTGTTCTGTTACTGTTCTTATCTGTTTTGTTATTTTCTGCTATGTTCAGTTACTGTTCTGTCCTTATGTTCTGTTTAGTTGGTTTTATGGTACTTTTTTGTCGTATTATAATAGGTCTTTCGGTCTTGTTATGTTGTGTTCTGTTCTGTTTTGCTTGCCACTGTTCTGTTATGTTCTGTTACTGTTTTGTTCTGTTACTGTTTGGTTCTGTACAGTTATTTTTGCTATGTTCTTTTGCTGCTCTGTTCTGTTATGTTCATTCTGTTCTGCTACTGTTCTGTTCTGTTATGTTGCTGAAATGTTTTGTTGCTATTCTGTTCTGTTACTGATTTGTTCTTTTATACTAAGCTACTGTTCTGTTCTGTTATGTAAGTTTCGTTTGTATTATGTTACTGTTATATTTTGTTCTGTTCCGTTAATGTTCTGTTGTATTCTGTTGTATTCCTTTTTTATGTTCTGTTACTGTTATGTTCTGTTACTGTTCTGTTCTGATACCGGTTTTTCTGTTCTGTTCTGTTACTATTATGTTACCTATCTGTTCTGTTATGCTATGTTATGTTACTGTTATGTTCTGTTACTGCTCTGATCTGTTATGTTATTTCTGTTGTGTTATATTGTTTTACTGTTCTGTTCTGATACTGTTACTGTAACTGTTATATAACTGGTTTTTCTGTTCGTTTCTGTTCTGTTCTATTCTGTTATGTTCCGTTACTGTTCTGTTCTGTTCTGATATTGGTCTGTTTTGTTATGTTCTGTTCTGGTACTGTTACTCTACCGTTAATAATCGGTTAAACTCTTTCACTGCCAACATTTGTCTTGTGCAAACTTTGTCGTATGTTAAAATGTTCATGTTTCTTCATGCTTGTTTAAAATCACAGTAGTCACAGTCACAAACGCTGTGGATCTTGGTGTCATGCCGATAACTCGGCGTGTTATCTTGATCCAAACTGTTTGCATGTGTTATTATAGATTCACCATTGGCAGTGAAAGAGATAGTAATGTAGGTCAAATTAAAAAATATGTTGTCTTTAAAGACTTTATGAATTCATCGTTACATCTTCCAGAATCATGTTTATTCGATTGTATTCAGTGTTTTGTAACGTAATGCCCACGTTTGTACGCTCGTACCTTTTCTCTTTCATTCATTATAAGAAACTGACTGTAAATAACGAAAGAGTCACATGTGGCATAAAACGATGATACACTTCTTGAAACATATGTGTCCGCCGAGGTGAAATGCGAGATGATATGAAAAGGGTAAGCTTAAAAGACTTGAGCATGTATAACCAGACACAGCAAAAACAATACGCCCCTGATCACAGATCTGACAAAGCAATTAACCAACCAACAGACAGAGCAAAAATGAATATGACCTTTGACCTTAATGTATGACGTTGACCTTACTAAGTGCTGAATCCCTATGGAACAGCGTTAAAGTTAGGAGGAAAATATTTCTATTGGAACATTTTATAGCCCCAAAACGTCAGATGCTGATTGTTTTGTTAACTTTAACCGTAATATTGAAAAAGCTTACGAAATATCATTATTATTCTAGTTAGAGATTTTAATGAAGATCCAAATATTGAATCCAAATAACAGAATGCTTAAAGATATTCTTATTACACATTATATAATTAATACCATCACAACTCCTACAAGGCTAAATGATTTGCTATAGACCCTATAATGATACCCACCGATATAAAATACCATGACGCTGGCATTTTATTAATCCAACCTGAGATAAGCGACCATTGCGCCGCTTTTTATTATGTTGCCATATCCTTATGAACTAAGAACTTTGAAAGAAATGTTGATTTATATAAAAGAGCGGACTTTGATATTTTAAATGCAAAAATAAATGCCTTTGATTGGCAATGTTTAAATGAAGGTTCGAAAGACGATGCGTGTACTATTTACAGAAACGTGTTTACGCTTTGTTAATTTGTGTATTTGTGTATCCCGTCTCGAAACATTATTGTTCATTATGATGACAAGTAAAAACTTGCTGTAAATTTACAGCAAAGGGAAGAAGGGCTGCGCCAGAAAAAAGCTGGTCATAATCTGAGTGGAAAGAAATTGGGAGATATAACAAACTAATGTGGAATGATATAAATGTTTTAATGTGTAATGACAAAGACCTATGATAACACATGTGTTATCATAGGTCTTTGGTAATGACAAAATAGTATATACAGTAAAACCCCTATGTTAAGACCACTTACACTGTAAATTACATGATAGAAATATTGGTGGCATTATAACAAACATTGTAATGAACAAAAGCGTATATACAGTAAAACCCCTCTGTTAAGACTACTTAACAAAGGTTAAGTGATTGTGAAAAAGAGACATTGCAGCTTAAAGCAAGGAGTAAGTAAAACAGAAAGCTGCTGAAGGAGCTTTTCGGTTTTCTCTATGCTTGTTTTAAGCAGTCACCTTTCTTAAACATCCAATAATTAATGCAACTGAGTGGTCATATTAGAGTGTTTTAACTGTAAACTACATGATAGAAACATTGGTGGCATTACCTGTTATTATAACAAACATTGTAATGAACAAAAGAGTATATACAGTAAAACCCTCTGATAAGATCACTTAAACTGTAAATTACATGATAGAAACATTGGTGGCATTATAACAAACATATTAAAATAGCATACATGTGGGTGAAAGTTTGCCGGCTCTAAAACATTATGAGGTAGTAAGTTGTTCAATGGGGGGGGGGGGGTTAAGGAGTAAGAAAAGTTACAATGGCTCTAAAACGCTCAGCCGAGTAGACCATGAGGAACACTGAATCTGAGGGCATATGGAAAGATAGAAAGTGTTATTTTAAGTGGTAAAAACATTTGTCTGTGATAAAATTGAAGTAGTACTAAAACCGGTATGATGAACACACCTTATGTTGTAACCATTTAGTAGAAGCATAGTGAAAGCAAAGATTCTAATGAGTGGACATTACATAGGGTTTGATGGGAGCATTTTAAACACACGGCAGAAAAAAATGTGTTTACACACTCTTATCTGGAGCTCTGTTGTTAGAACCGGACAGCAGTGGCAATCGTTGTTGTAAAGAGGGTGCACTATAGTACAGAAAATAATAATACATGAGCAACAATATCTGTGAACGAGGAAGCACAGCAACAACTGAAATGCAGATGGAAGAGGCTGTTACATCAGGTCGCAACCGAATGCATACTGGATGTAATGCAGAGAGAGATCAAAGGGTTTCTTTGCATTATATGAAACATGTACTGTCTTGCCACCTCTGATGAAGACCATGTGTGCATTACAGTTGAGCGGTATTAAATTGACACTAGTTTGAGAGACTCTCATCCAACTTACAGATCCAAATAACTGCACTACGCATCTTTTTTGGCAAAATGTATAAGTATTGCATGAGAAATGGACTTTGTAATGGAATGAGAGTCACTGTACATGAAAGTTAGCATGATATATAAAAATGTGGCTTTTTATTGAAAATAAATCTCGTCTATAACAGCAAACAGTTTAAATAAAACAATATTGAACTGAAAAGAAATGTTTACTTGTACAATAGAGCTGACTTTGATAAGTTAAATGATAAAATCTCAACCTTTGATTGGGAGTGCTTGTTACAAGGAACTGTAAATGATGCATGCAATTTATTCACGGAAATCTTTATTTCTTTTGTAAATTTATGTATTCCATCGAAATCAATTATTGTGAGGCATGACGACAAACCATGGTTCGATTCAAAATTAAGGCATTCTTGTAGAGTGAGAGATAGATTAAAACGTATAGCATTAAAATCTGGTAAACAAAATGATTTTCAAAAAGAAGATTTTCTTCTCTTAGTAACGTCGATAATATTTGACTACTATCAACATTTAAGATTTACCAGGATATTACATGTTAGCATATATGATTATTGGATACCTCAAACTTTGTTTTCTCCGGCCTTTGATCACAATCCGCAATCTCTCTTCTTTATCTCTCTCTCTCTTTCTCTCTCACACATTCTTTCTCTCTCCTCTCTCTCTCTATATATATATTGTTTGTTTATATTTGACATTATTTATACACTACCGCCATTGAATGTAAATTGGAAAAGATTTGTAGGGGGAGGGCCGTTTCTAATGTTGTCAGAACTTGTGGCCCGACCCCATTCCAAACATTATATGGAATAAAATATGTTTAAACTAACTGAAATACTTTTGAAATATTACCTGTTTACTCGTCTTTATCGGTCGAAACCCATTATCGATACTCCTTTTGATTTTATGACACAATACGTAGTTTTAACCCAAAACAAATTATTCGCACCTTTGGCCGAACGTTCCGATTACGTTTCTATGAGCTCTAAAGCGGTTATTTCATCACGAACATGGATTTTTGGCTTCAATTTCCCATAGTGCTTTGAAATAGTGATTGAGATTATAAAGATTTTGCGATCACTATCTTTACCCGTGAGGCTGTGCGGCAGTATGTATAGACGATTCCAGAAAAAAAGTTTTTACCTGATTATCTCCCCTTACTACTCTCCCCGTCCGCCATTACTGGACTGAACATATTTGGCAGATTTACCTCATCTCCGAAGGGTTCATAACTATTTTAACTGCATACGATAAAAATGTCGTATAAACGGAGCGGGGGAAAGCAGTCTGTAGCTGTTGAATGTGTTAACAGCCAGAAAAAATACGATCGGGAAAATTCATGTTGTTAACTACCCAAAATTGAACAAAAAGAACATAAAGAATGACCCTGTTTGATGCCGTTCAATCTACATTACATGCCGGCGATGGCAGTAAAACGAAGAGTCTGGTTAAAAGCCTTGAATTGAAAAGACTTCAGTCCATCTTCACGAACTTACGTAATTTATTAAGTTACATGTATAGTTTTTAGTTTGTCGTTGTTTTGAAAGTTTTCTCCCTAAATCCGATCGAATGTGTTTTACAGGGTCAGGCATATTTGGGCCGATGCGTTTTGGAAAGACGGCAACGAAATGTATTAAATATCTACATTCTTAGCTGAATTCGTTTCCTACAGAAAAGTGGTTACTGGTTGGTTGTCAACCTTTCCCTGATGAATATTTATGTCAGAAAATATGGCACAATTATTATTTATTAGCTGATTTTTTCAGCGGTTAGCTGTCTATTTTCACTTTTGTTCTAGTTTTCCACCAATCAGAAACTATGTTACATTGTAATTTGCATATGACGTACTAGTATTTTCTAGTAAACCGTATTTTCATTAGTTAATCCCTTGACTGGCATACAGCCTTTTTATAATGCCTCTACACATGGCCAAACTGAATGTAGGACGTTTCGGCATCGGAAGTTTCAACCCGGATGTTTCGACCCAGGACGTTTTGGCCATCTATTTATTCGGTCTAGGACGTTTCGGCAAAAATTGAAAATTTGTATTAAAAAGCAAAAATTGAATAATCAAAATCATTAAATAACTATCTACATGTATATGTTAAATATTGATATGTGGTCCATTTGTTTTGGTTTATACAGATCAGGATATTAGCTAAGCAGGTGACATATTCACGCTTACTCAACCTTGGGTACAATGAGTGATAAAGAGGTGCTTTCAAATACTATAGTCACATTGTTTAGTCATTAAAACAGCCCCAGACCACATAACACATTACTAATGATTTACTATCCCATTCAGTTTTGATTTTAGTCTTCGTCCAAACTGTTTTCCACTCACTTTATGCTTTTTGTTTTCAGTCAAAATGTTGTTTAGTTCAACTTTTGGTGGATTCAAATACATGTACAATGTACAATACTGTAGTCACATAGTTGTTTATTACCATGACCGGTAAAACAGTATGAATTATTTATTAGTTTGGTCATTATCAAAACTAGAGTATATAATACATAAACAATATTACTGAATAAAACTATATAGATCTATTATCCTCAAAAGGTGTGGATCAATTTTGACTATTCAATTTTTGGTGTGTCATACTTTATATCAGCTCCTAACCCATTATCGTACTTATCACCTCATGGTAATGATTGCTGAGCATTATTGCCAGTTTGCCAAAACCACTATTAAACTTTTAAACATTTATTATCATTTTGCTATCAATTTAATACCACATTTGATCACATCCACTTTGACGAACAGATAGTTTGCCGAAACCAACATAATTCACAGGCAATAGTATTAATTACTATCCCCGACCACAGCACCAATTAAGGCTCTGGTTAATCGCTCTCTGTGATATAAAGCTACTTACTGAAGGCTACTATTGTTACGGCTCTATCACCTGGCGCTTTGGATCGAGTAGTAGGTTGAGATAGCTAACTATATATTGTTTTAAATATACATGTATATTCAGTTAATGGTGTCACTAATGATGATGCACACACGTCAATTAATGCGTTGATCCAGGTTATAGATAAATACCTTTCTTTAAGTAATTACAGCCTCTGCACAAACAAAAACTAAATTCTGTATGCTTTATTTAAAGTGTATTCAATTAGTTATCTTCATATCAATATAAATATACATGCTTTCAAGTAAATTTTTATAATAGGTAAAATGAAGAACTAACTTCAGATAGTTTTAAAAAAAATACTTTGACATTGTACATTTTAATAGTGATTTAATTCCTATAAAAGTAACTTGATTTTTTTCCATAATTGCTTATTCTACTCCAAGTCATTTCCATTGCATGCTTCTCTGCCAGTATAATTACAAGCAACCCTTCATAGATCTAGTTCCCTGTACTAACAGAATCTCGAAACATTGAAATTAAGTTGGCAGAGATTTAATATCATTATTGTTTTGGACATTATGTCAAAATTTGAATGCCGCTGAATATCTTTTTAAAAGATATTTCTTGTTTATAATGGTGTAGTTACACAAGACTTTTGGGGTGCTGGAGAAATCGCCTAGCGACGAAATCGCCTACAATTAGACATATAGTAAACCAATTGGAGAAATCGCCTAGAAAGCAATTATATAGTGATTGTATTTCGCACCTATGGTGCAGGTAGTGATGACATGAGAGAACTATACAGAGTGTAACAAGAATAAATTCTCCTGTTGTGTTGTTTTCCAAATCAAAATGACCAAGATTGGACGATCAGTGCGGTCCCTGATCACCATCTGGAATTTGGCAGCCCGATATTACAGGGGTTGATAATTATATAGTTCATACCGAATATTAGCAGAAAGTGAAAATGTCATATGCACGAAACAAGTTATAATATGAGTCTTACTTCTTGTTAGATGATCTGCATCCAATACATTTTCGAAATGCAATTTTAGTTTTGTAGAGTAAGATCTGTTAAAAGTTTCATAAGCAAACAGACTGGGTCCTGATCTTTTGGCTCCAACAGGCGCCTTCAGATCTGGACCTTCTCTGTTTGCAAAAGGCGTTAAAACTGTATATGGTAATGGGATAAGCAAACAGAGCAGACCACCTGATCAAACAGCTTAAATGTGAGCAATTTTATCCGAGTCTTGTCTGTTTGCAAATGCGTTTATATAGGGTTAAGCTAGGGTTTTAACACATTCCCTCATATAAACGTGTTCACGCATTTGCAAACAGAGCAGACCCAGAGCTGACGTCTCAAGGAGGATCATCCCAACTGACCAGGGTCTGGCCTGCACAGGTTTCTAGAATGGCTACAATGTACCACCATCCATATTTCATTATAACTTATGTTTTATGAATATTCAGTAAGTATTGAAATTTTGAATAAAAAAAGAACAGGGAAGAAGAAACACTCAATCAGAATATAAATTCAAAACAAGATCTTTACATTTTCAAATTTAAAGTTACAATCTGCAAATAAAAATAGAAGTTAAAGCATATTTAAAATTAGGTCAAAATTATGAATAAATAAAGAATGCATTCATAGTTAAATGAGCTTTAGTTTACTAAATTGGGTTATAAATCAACTTTTAGATAATTTGAAGAAGAAACACTCAACCAGAATATAAATTCAAAGCAAGATCTTTACATTTTCAAATTTAAAGTTACAATCTGCAAATAAAATAGAAGTTAAAGCATATTTAAAATTAGGTCAAAATTATGAATAAATAAAGAATGCATTCATAGTTAAATGAGCTTTTTAGTTTACTTTTACTTTTACTTTTAATATAATTGTTTTTAGCGGTATCAATGTTCAATAGTCATACTTATATATTAAATTCAGTTAAAGAGGATTAGACTAAACTACTGATTGAATGTGTGATGTGTTTTTAGATGTATCAAAGTTAATTATACATACAATTAATTAAACAGTAATATTACATTATCCACATCTATTGAATATATATTAAGTGTACCAATGCAAACATGGTTGAGCCAGATCATAAAATTGTGAAAATGATTTGGGCCTACCCTGTTTGTTAGTTAAGAAAAGGAATTGGTTAATTTTGGTGTTACCATGTATGCCTTTTTTGTATAGAATGTGGTTCACCTAATAAATATTCATTATTTGTCAGTGAGCAAATAGATTAGAACCTGACCAGATGGCTTTGTTTTAGAATCTGTATGATCTGGATCTATTCTGTTTGTAAAAAGATATAAAAATATCATCATTGTGATAATACAACTTATGCTTTTAGTGAAAATCAGGTTATTACCATATTACCATATGCTTAACAACATAGTCATTTATTACTTTTATTCAAATTGAAATTAAATATTTATACTTATTTCTTTTCTTGTATGTTTTATTCTCCCTTTCTATTGCTATGAAGTGCCAGTTGTATATAAAAATCCTTAATTAAATACATAATTTTTATTAAAGTGGGGTTTTGTCCATGTGGGGTATTGTCCTGCTGGGGTTTGGTCCTAGTGGGGAATTGTCCTGTGGGGTTACGTCCTAGTGGGGTTACGTCCTAGTGGGGTTTTGCCCTACACCCAAAAAAACAATAGATGATTACATTTGTATTTTTATAATGCACTAGTCATTCACAACCTGTTAAATAGCTGACCTGGACTGTATGATAAATGGAACTTTGGTAATCTGAAACCGAATTACATGATATCTATAAATAATATGGGAATGGATTTGGAACCAAACCATCTGGAACGTATTAATAATTACGTTATAAATGCTTGCAGATAAAACGAGAAAACATCCGGTTACAAATTGCACTGTTTCATGCAGAGGTGCAGATTTTGGGTACCATAATTATTTTTTCTTTTGGACTCTGTCTTCAAGTGGGACAAATTGCTTCAAAAGTTCGCTAGATGAAAGTGATAGTAAATCATGTTAAAAACGTATTTTAAACTAAAAAAAAACTAACATTAATTCATTCAAAGAGTAAATTCTCGACCCTGAGCGTTAACAATTCTTAAATATCATATATATTCCTCGTCGAGCCGTAATAACTCGAAGATTCGCCGATAGATAGTCCTGTGCATGATTCTGTTAGATAATTATTTTCTTCTTAAAAGCCATAGAGCAAAACTAAAATTAGAAAATAATGATAATCTTCGGCAAATAGCTATATGCTAATGTTATTTTATTGATACAACCAACCGACGTTAAATAAAGCTTCTTGTATCTTAACGTTAATGTGTGTTTCTACTTATGATGTTCGAGCTCAGCCATAATGGGTGTGTTAAAACAATTTTTGTGAAAACTTTGATGCCTTTTCTTGCATTGTTTATCAGTCATGTAATAGCGGACAGGTCACGGGACATTCAAAATGGCGGCGTCAATTTATCAAAAATAGAATCGTCTATAGACAGATAGAAAAAAAGGGCGATGGTAGTAGGAGACGTATTGGGAACATTGCTGAAACAAAGCCCTTCACGCCCGAACGTTCCGATTACGTTTGCGTTAATGTTTAAACTATGAGCTCTGATAAAAAAGCAATTTGTTACAATTTCCCTGGGTGCTTTAAAATAGTGATCGAGGTAATGCAGATTTTGCAATCACTTTCTTTACCCTTGCGGCAGACTGTATAAGACAGGTAGAGATAAGGGCGATGGTAGTAGGAGGCGCATTGGGCACATTGCTGAAACGAAGCTCTTCAGTGGAAAAAGGTAAAAATCTACCAACAATGCAAGAAAATTAGTCATCGGAAAACCAAACACAATATAGGTCTGCGCGATACGCGCAGCCCAATAAACCTTGGTTTGACTCTGAGCTACGTACATGTTGAAGAGTATGAGATAGACTTAGACGTATAGCTTTAACCCTTTCGCTGCCAAACGCTGTCGTCTGCTAACTTTGTCGTCTGCTACAAATTTTCATTTTTTTTACTTTCTTCATTTTTATTTCAAAAACATAATAACAGTAACAAACAGTTTGGATCCTGATGAGACGCCGAGTTACTCGGCGTCTCATCTGGATCCAAACTGTTTGCATAGGTAATCACAGAACCGGCATTGGCAGCGAAAGGGTTAAAGTCATCAAAACAACATAATTTTTATAAATATAACGTTAATAACATGAAAAATATGCAAAACAAACATGATTTGGTTCTTTAGAACATAATTGAGAAGAACTAAGACCAAATGATAAAAAAAAGGCCTCTGGAATACTATTCGTCACTTCATAAAAAATAATAAATGTACTGCTAATATACCACCTTTGTGCGAAACGTCTTAAATTGGGCATATGTTTTGTTTTTTATACCGACGAAGAGAAATCAAATTCTTTAAATGATTTCTTTGCAGCTACGATCTACAGTAGATTAAATGCTACCACCCCTCCGTTCTCTCCGAAAACAATGGGTAGTCTGACCACCATTGATATTAATGATACTGAGGTTGAAGAAACAATAATTTCACTCGCCTTGAATAAAGCATCTGGCCCTGACTGTATATCTCATAGAATGCTTAAAGGGTCAGTCAAATCGACATCTAAACCGCTTGCTATTCTTTATATCAGATCATTGAATGAAGGAGTATTTCCTAATGCTTGGAAAATTGCAAATGTAATACGGTAACACCTCTCTATATCGACCACTAAATTACATCAAGTATTGTGTGTTAAAGGCAGGTGACTGCTTAAAGCAAGGTGAAAGTAAAACAGAACGCTCCTATAGAAGCGTTCTGTTTTACTTTCATCTTGCTTTAAGCAGCCATCTGCCCTAAATACTAACTATTTAACATATTTTAGTGGCCGTTATAGAGAGGTTTCACTGTACCACTTTTTGAAAAGGGGGATAAATCCTTACCATCCAACTATAGACCTGCTTAGGTGCTGTGACAAATTGTTCGAACGGGTCGTTTTTAAACATAATTATGTACATTTTTTTCTTAGGTGAAAACTTGATATACAAGTTTCAATCAAGGTATCTTCCATATCACTCTACTGTCTATCAGTTAATTAATATTGTTCATCATATCTGCCAATCATTTGATAACAAACAGCATTCTTGTATGGTGTTTTGTGATATTTCCAAAGCCTTTAATCGAGTATCGCATAAATGGCTTACTTATAAACGACAGGAAAATGGCCTTACCGGGCGTCGTTTAATATGGCTGACTAACTACCTAAGTAATAGGCGCCAAAGAGTTCTTCTTCGTTCTTCTCTCTCTGCTGTAAGAGCAGTATCAACTGGTGTTCCACGGCGATCTGTGTTAGGACCTCTTTTATTTTTAATTTTACGTAAATGACATATCTAGCTTAACACGGATGTTTGCGGACGATGGCTCTGCTACCTCCCCTATATATGACATTGAATGTATTTTAAATCACGATCTTAAATTAGTTTCTGCTTGGGCTAAGACTTTGCTTGTTAATTTCAATCCTGCTAAACCTGAAGCAATGATGTTTTCATTTAGAAATCACGACACGCGGCCTAATCTATTTTTTGAAAGCACTGCTTTACAATTTGTTAATTCTCATAAACACTTGGGTATCATCCTGAATTCGAATGGTCAGTGGAATGATCACATTAATAATATACTTCAATCTACTTCCAAAACAATTGGAATTATGCAAAAACATTAAATTTACCTTGAACAGAAGGGCTCTGATCAAATTTACCTCTCTTATGTACGGCCAATACTAGAGTATGCTTCTGTTGTTTGGGATGGTTGTTCCGAAACCTGATACTTTAGACAAATTACAGAACGAAGCAGCACGTATCATAACTGGCAGTATCTCTAGATAATCTATATCGGGAATGTGGATTGGAATCACTCGCCAGTCGACGAAAGTTTAAAAAAAACTGTTTCGTTTATAAGGCCTCTCATAACATGGTTCAATCATATATCAGTGATTTACCGGTATTATCACCGAACGTAAGGGAGTTAACTCACTATCCATTAAGAAATAGCGATGATATTGAAGTGCCTTTCTCACGCACTCCAGTCTCCAAAACATCGTGCATCCCGTCTTTACTAGCACTATGGAACAACATCAGTCCAGATATTATAAATTTTATTACCTTTAGCTCATTTAAAAAATCCTTACGAAAAGAAAATAGTCATTTTAACGTTCCATCGTGTTACTACTTCGGAGATAGGTATTTGGCAGCTATTCGCGCAATAATTAGGAACAAATGTAGCAATCTGAATGGTGATCTTTTTAATAACCATCTTAATCAAAATCCGTCATGCGAATGTTCACATGAAGTAGAAAATGCTGAGTAGAACATTTTTTTTCAATGTAGATTTTTCAAAACCAGAGACTTAAACTACTTCGTGCAACACAAAGGTACCATCCTCTAAATACCGAAATCCTTCTGTTTGGCAAACAAAATCTAATTGGTGAAGACAATTTGCTGCTCTGCATTGTTTAATAAGGCAATCACAGAGAATTTAGCCTCACATATTTTAAAACTACCGATATTTGTTCCATTTCTTAGTATGAAATTATAAAAGATGTCTTACTTATATTGGTGTGTTCATGATAAGATGTCATACTTAAGTGTACGCTTGTCGTATTACATTAGTCATTTTACATGTTACCCCTCTCTCTCCTTCTCTCTTTCTTTCTCTCTCTCTCTCTCTCTCTCTCTCTCCCTCTCTCTCTCTCTCTCTCTCGCTCTCTCGCTCTCTCGCTCTCTCTCTCTCACACACACACATACACTACTATTAAAGATGTATTACGCGCGCAAATTTCCGCAAACTTTGCGTTTCATACTGACTTCTGATTTGGAATTTGTATACCTTAACACTTATTGAACACTAAACAGCACGGTTAGTAATGGTTGTATTTGTCGATTGTTTTTAGAAAAAATATATCGCTACGGAAACAAACGGAACAGCGTTCGCCATTGGCCGGAATCTGTCGTAAGATTCAAATTTACATACCGGAAATAATCATTCGATGTATATGCATGCCAATAACCAATGTCAGTCATTGTACATGTGATAATAACCTAATTAATATATACCGTATTCAAAGCGTTGTCCCGAAATAGAATCGTTAAGTCGTTAAGAACTTGGCCGAAGATGTCCGCTGATTTCCGTACAAAATCCCCCTTCTAAAAAGGAGGCTCCTTTTTAAGAATTTAACAGTAATCGGATAGTGATGATATTTAGCTGAACAAATATATTCTGTCGGAAAAAGGGCTGTAAGCATTATTTTCATTGTATGTATACGTGTACAGCTTCTGGTGTTGATTGATTAATATGCAAAATGCGCATAATACATATTCAAGTTTCATATTTTGTTTGGCATTACATATATGTATAAATGCTTGATATGGGGAGGGTCAAATCTAATGTTGAAGAACTTGTGACCCAACCCAATTTCCTCTAATATGGAAATAAAATATGTTTAAACTTAGTCACTCAAGTTGAACCAACCAATCAACAGGCAAAACAAAAACAATATGCCCCCAATCATGGATTTGAGAGGCATAAAAAGCGACCGGGACCGTACGTATGACGTCAATATCGAACACACTGTTCTGAATGGCTGTTAATAATAATTATGCATTAGACAATTGACTGTTTTGTCATTAAATAAAGTAGTTTATTTCTTTATCACGTCATAAAGATAGGGGTCGTTCGCGTAACCTAATTCATAGTCACTTTATTCTAGTGGTAGATAATACGACATTATATTCGGATAACCTCTAGAATTGTTCTGATTCTTTTAGTAATAACAATATTTATAGAACCAGTAGAAATATCCTGCTTACTTCAAGTATTCGGACAAACACCAGTCATGTGAATACTGCAGATCCAGATCAACCGGCTCATGAAGAAGCTATTTGATTAGGGTCTACACCATGTGCTACTATGTCAGTCTAATTTAATGTTATCAAAATTATGCTAAATTGAATATAATTGAACCTGTCCTAAGTGGTCATTCATTTATTGAACATAGAAGTCTTAAAAGCAGATAGTTGCGCAATGTAGGGCAAAAGTAATGCAGCAAGAGTTCCGATAGGAGCTTACTGCATTACTCTTGACCTGCATTAAGCTACAACCTGCCTTACAGACCAATAATTAGATAGCTCTATTTTATTGCCGCTTAAGACAGGTTCATCTGTAATTAAGAGCAATAAGGGTAGCATTTATGGAGGCCTTGGGGAAGTATTCTTGTCATAAAATAAAATGAACATATGTGTCCAGTATGGACAATAAAGTACTGGTCCATTTAATGGGGTGTTGTTCTTGTATTCTTTTATCTGCGATAAAACATATGGGCTAATAAACGCTGCCAAGGGACGGATATGGATATTTATAATATTGTGCCATTTACTTTCAAGGGTTATAAGAATAGGCTACATGTAATAGAATTATCATTAAACTTGCCAACAGTACAGTAAAACTCCTCTAAACCTGAATTTTAGCATAGAAGTATTAAGATACTTTTAGGCAAGTGGCTGCTTAATGCAGGGTGAAAGTTATGCAGTTCAGCATGACTTTCTCCCTGCATGTAACTGCCACCTGTCTACAATACCGATAGTTATACTACATTCACCCTCCGGTTTAGAGAGGTTTTACAGGTTTAAGTATTTTCTAGCTAGTTTAATATTTTCAACAAAGTTGTTACTGAGCCACTATCCCTATAAATCTTTCCCTCATATAAATGCCTGTTCATGCATTTGCAAACAGAGTAGACCCAGATCAGACGGCTGCTATAAGAGCCGTCTGATCAGGGTCTGTTCTGTTTACTTTCGACATGGTATAGATCTGAGTCTACTGCTTTTGTCACAGTAAAAAATCCCTTGAAAGTTTACATTATAAAGTTTAAGCTAATAAATATTCACGACGTCACTAATTCTTACATGAATACTTAACAGGCAACAGGTTAAATATTGAAGTGGCATGCTTGCTTTAAAAGTAAACATTCTAAGAGTTAGATTCGCTTAGATTTAAGCTTCCATTGTCAAAGTAAGATGTTTCCATTCTTTTTCTGACAGATGTTTGGAGTGTCAAACGATTCGGATTCTGCTTAGATACAAAATTTCACAGCTATCACATCCAGATCAAAACTGTTCGCAAACATTTTTAACAAATGTATACAGACACCGGATCATATAAGAGTCGTCTGATCTTGGTCTACTCTATTTGCAAATGCGTTAAAAAGCGTTTATATGAAGGAAAGGGTTAATTAAAGGGTAAGCCAATCATCCACTTCGAATGGATCCTAAAGGTTCTATACGATTTACTTCTATGTAAGTCTATTTTTAAAGTTACATAAATGATATCTGTTTTACCTATTCAGCTGTACAATCTGGTTTAACTCTTTACCCTGTGAATGTTTATGTAAGAAATGAGTTATTCTTGAAAATGTTGAAATGTACGAAACTTACTCATATGGATATGTATTCGTGAGCGGAGTCATTTAACCCATTCCTTCATATTGATGACTTTTGACGACTCTGTAAAAGTCTTTTGCGAAACCATTGTGATAAATAGAGCATTTGTTCCTATAAGAGCAAATGCTGTATTTATCACAATGGTTTCAAACTACAAAATTCTAAACAAATCCTTTTCTCTAGTTAATGCTCCTTTTCGGTAGATTTACTCAAAGAGGTTGTATCTAAAAATAGCCGTTGAGGTAATGGGTTAAATAAAGTGCGAATGTATCGACCGAGAGGCTTTTCAGTAATGGTGCAAAATTACCCATAATTCGACGTCGGCTGACTCCAGTTTGACATTTTTATTTTTCCTGAAAGCGACATTCTGGGATTTATTATTGGACAGCCATTTCTGTCTGTGCCACTATTTATGATTCAGGCGACTTAATTTTAGTTTCGCTTAACCCTTTAACTGCCATATACTGTCGTCTGCTGTTGCAAAAATGAGTCGTCCGCTGCAATGATTCTCGTCTGTTCTTTGAACACACATTACCACAATAACAAACAGTTTGGATCCTGATGAGACGCCGAGTTACTCGGCGTCTCATCTGGATCCAAACTGTTTGCATAGGTGATTACAAATGCGACATTTGCAGCGAAAGAAAATTGATACCCAGAACTATAGTCTGCGCGAGAAAAAAAAGCAATACTTGTCATTTACAAGTCAGAGGAAGCTTTCATGTCTGAACAGACAGAAATACGTCAGGGAACAAGGGAAGATTGAAGAAAATATTAATATTAACCTTTAGCCTGCTGCGGTCGGATGAGTGATTACCTTTGCAAACAGGTCGGCGTCTCATCAGGATCGAAACTGTTTCATACTCTGACTGTTGAAAAGAAGTGTAAGATAAAAAAAATGTTACAACTGAAAACAACTGTTTGAGCGATAGTGAACACATAACACAACCTCCTCTTTCCCTTCCAGTATTAAAATATACAGTGGAAACTGACCATCAAAGGCGGGTGATAGCGATCATGTAAGGCAGATGATAGCTTAATGCAGGTCAAATGTAATGCAGAAAGCCTCTAAAGGAACTTTACATTTGCCACTTCTTTAAACCATTGTGATAAATAGAGCATTTGCTCCTATAGGAGCAAATGCTCTATTTATCACAATGGTTTCAAACTACAAAATCTAAAATTTTACTTTTCTCTAGTAAATGCTCCTTTTGGGTAGATTCATTTAAAGAGGTTGGGTCTAAAATAGCCTATGTAGGAAAGGGTTAATGTTGGAAAAGCGCAGATAACATATTACTTTCCGTTTACCCGACAGAACACCGATAGAGGTACATGCGGCTGTTCTAATGTCTGAGATAATTCCAGGTTGACCCCCTTTCTGTATCAGCGACACTCTTGGATATTTAATTTCCAGTCAATTCTGTTTGTGTCTCGAGGTATGATTCTGGACACATATTTTATCTTAGCTTAATCTCGTCATACCTCGTCTTCGCGAGAATTCGCCCATAAGTCGGCGATTGAACATCGAAACGCGCAAAACTTAATCAAGGCAAACTCAATTTACGTCAAGGAAAAGTAGTGGGTGCACTTGCACTACCGAATAGGCCAATTTGATAACGAGTGTTTTATGATCCTGGAGATTTGATTATTTAGTTAATGTCTAAAACATTATCGTACGAACGTGCGAATCATTTTAGGTGTGTTTCTGTATTAACCCTTTCCTTCATACAAACGCATTTTCACGCATTTGCAAACAGAGTAGACCTATATCTGTTTGTTAATGAAATTTAATAGATCTGTTTCTTTAGTTTCTAAAATAACTACAATGTTCCATCTTCCAGATTCCATTGTAGCTATTTTTCCATGAATATCCAGTAGGTATTGAACATTGAAATAAAGATACACAGGGAAAGGATTAAGTCCCCAGTGTAACTTAAAATGACACAAGCAACCAGTGTAGACCCAGATCAGAGGAGATCTCATTTACCCTTAGATCAGGGTCTTCACTGATTGTTGAACCCATCAATGTCAATGGCTTATTAGAGCGACTATAGTGTTTGCTGTGCCCACTCCACATGGACACTAAATTCCAAAGTTCCAAAGTGAGATCTCTGTCGTTTTCCTTAACCCATTACCTCATAGGCTATTTTTAGACACAACCTTTTTGAATACATCTACCGAATTGGAGCATTAACTAGAGAAAAGGAAAAGTTTAGAATTTTGTAGTTTGAAACCATTGTGATAAATATAGGAGCAAATGCTCTATTTATCACAATGGTTTCACAAAGTGACTTTTACAGGGATGTCAAAGGTCGTCAATATGAGGGAATGGGTTAACCCTTTTCTTCATATTAACGTGTTTCCACGCATTTGCAAACAGAGTAGACCCATATCAGACGGCTTCTATAGGAACCGTCTGATCAGGGTCTGCTCTATGTTTGCTGATGGAATTTGAAAGATCTGTATATTTACTTTCTAAAATGACTATGTACAATGTTCTATTTTCTATATTTCATTGTAACCATTTTGTCCATGAATATCCAGGTATTAAAAATGGAATAAACATAGAACAGGGAACGGGTCAAGCAATATGGGAATAAATTAGTAAAGTCAAGTTAACCCTTTCCTTATAAGATACGCCTTTTAACGCATTTGCAAACAGATTATAAATAAAATCAGACGGTCCCCATAGGGGTCTGCCCAGGGTCTGCTCATTTGCTTATTAGATACTATAGATTTGATCCTACGGTGTCTTGCGTAGCGTGGCAAAGGTTCCTGTGTTCATGTTGTTTTATGAACAAATACCCATGATGTATTTTTCTTACCTAAATTTTGAACCGGACAGTTTTATAACAATTATACCTCTTTCTAGTATTTACAATAAGCTCTCGTCACCATGACCAGGTTTGTTTCCATAGAAAGTGTCGATATACTGAAAATGTTGTTGTAACGAACATGAAGCGCTTTCATGTTATTAACGTATATGTATGCATTTGCAAATAGTGTAGACCCATATGAGACAGCTCCTATAGGAGCTGTCTCATATGGGTCTGCACTATTTGCTATTATACTTCAGTGACTATAGTTGATCAAACTGTAGAATCATTCAGCTAAATCAATATGCATAGTGGAAGGATTCACATTTGAATATTCAACATGAGACGGGTTGATAATGTTCATGTAGATTTGTTTCAAAACTTATGCCAGTATAACGAATACTTCGTTCTATCGAATATCGTTATAACGAGGGTTCGTTAAAAGAGAGGTGATCCCCCGAAAGCAAAAATTGCAACACAAAAGGAGGAAATTGCAGACTCGGTTTTATTGAGTCTGTTCATGAGCAGTAATTGAAAGTGCAACACTGCTCACGCCCCCTAGCACCGGCTTAAGCGGTATTCAATTTTCAGAACAAAAAGTACAGAAATTCATGATCTCGAAGGATCAGAAAGTATAACAACACTGAGAATGAAGTACGGGGCGACGTTTTACGGCCGCCACACAAGCACGTAACACCTGCTGTTGTGAAAATTATAAATTCTGAAGAGAGGTGATCCCCAAAAGCAAAAATTGTAACACAAAAGGAGAAAATTGCAGACTCGGTTTTATTGAGTCTGTTCATGAGCAGTAATTGAAAGTGCAACACTGCTCACGCCCCCTAGCACCGGCTTAAGCGGTATTCTAAGCAATGATAATTACATGTACAGTAAAGCCCCTCTAAACCGGACGTTCATTTTAATATAAACATCGGTCTTGGAGACAGATGTCAGCTTAGTTCTAGGAGCTTTCTGCGTGATTTTCATCCTGCATTAAGCAGCCGCCTGCCTAAAAATATACAATTTCTTCTCTGCTAGAATTCCGGTTTAGAGGGGTTTGACTGTGCCTGGAATTTTATTATTGAATCATGATAGCATGGACAGAAAATCTATAATTATCTCTATAGTACTCCATAAGCACACAGACCGGATCCTATCAGACGGCTCAAACAGGAGCCGAATGATCTTGGTCTACTGTTTGAAAAGGTGTTTCCTTCAGTTAAATGTTTGAAGTTAACAGTGATTGTCGAATAGATTTTATTCCAAATGTGTAACTTAAATTGAAAAAATTACGGTTAAAGTAAGTGGAATAGAAGGGACGGAACAGAGGACATTTACTTTCGACCTCTGGTCCTCAAGCCATATCTTTGAGCAATAGTGAATTCCTTTGGAAGATTTCTGCATGACTCCCATCCTGCATTTAACTTTCCCTTCAATTAAACTCATTTTCACTCATTTGAAAAACAGAGGAAACCTAGATCTTTGATTAAAAGTGTGGATTAGTAAGGTTTAGTTGTATGTTTATTTCCATGATCACTTCATATTGTTCCAAACGTGTTAAAATAGCAGTGACAATGCAAAATAATGACGACAAATTTAGCATAAATATCGGTCTTGGGGACAGGTGGCAGTTTAATGCAGGGTAAAAGTCATGCAGAAAGCTCCTCTATGAGCTTTCTGCAGGACTTTCACCTTGCATTAAGCAGCCATCTGCCTAAAAGTATCTAAATTATTCTCTGCTAGAATTCCGATTAAGAGGGGGTTTGCTGTTTATGTAAAAACATCATAATTATGTCAAACAAAGCAAATGAAATGGTAGAAATCCAGAATTCCCTTTTTAAAGGTAAATAGGATCATATGAGTCATAGCAACGCCATTCACGCCATTGCAAATAGAGTAGACCCAGCTCAGATAGTTGCTACATGGTTACTCTATTTGCTTATAAAATAGTCTAGATCTGATTCTAAATATTCTTCCAAGGTCAGAATGCATTCAGTCCAATGCAATTCAATATTCTTTTATTCTCTCAGTTTGTAACATAAATAAAGAACTTTCGTTCGGATGGGATCTAAACCGAGGTCTGATGGGTCAGTGCTTTATTATCGGTGGATAATACGAGTAGGGCATCGCGCCTCTGTTCTCCTCTCTCTGGGGCCTCCAAGTAGTTTACAGAAATGGACGTTAATCAAAACAGCCATATACGGTAAAAACTCGATATTACGAAATGGTAGTAAAGAAGAATGTGTGTCTTTGTAACCAGGTGGCTGCTTAATGCAGGGTGAAAAGTCATGCAGAAAGCTCCTAGAGGAGCTTTCTGCATGACTTTCACCCTGCATTAAGCTACCACCTGTCTTAAAGATCGATGGTGATACGTATAAAATTTTGGTTTTCGTAGTATCGTTTTTCGTAGTATATGAGCCGGTGTACTTTTTTCTCAAGGTCAAATGTTACACACATACAATAAACAAGATAAACAGATATACACAAAGTTACAGGAATATCTTACATTCCCGTTTTTCATTCATGCCATTATAAAACAAATAGTACGTATAACTAATACTGATAGTCAATATTTCATACAATATGCAGCCTAAATCAGCTGATATCCATATTATCTGAAGACCATAAAAGCAAAAGGAAAATGTAGAGGATATGAATTTCTGTGAACAATACAGTTAAACCTCTCTAAATTACATCAAGTATTTTGTGTTAAAGGCAGGTGGCTGCTTAGAGCAAGGTAAACGTAAAACAGAACGCTCCTATAGGACATTGCTTTAAGCAGCCACCTACCCTAAATACCAACTAATTTACACAATTTAGTGGCCGTTTTAGAGAGGTTTTACTGTATTCGCAGTTAAATACCAGTTAAATAGAGGAGCTTTCTGTATGACGTTAACCCTGCATTAAGCTGCCACCTGTCTCCAAGACCGATATTTATACTAAAGTGAACGTCTTGTTAAGAAGGAGTTTACTGTTTCGTATTTGAACGGCATTCTGGAAAATAATGTTCCGTTTTTCCCTGTCCTGACCTTTAGATTTCCATTAATTTGCGAGACGCCGTTTTTATCTGAAATCATCATAAAAAGAGTGAAAAGGTTATTAGCTTTGACTTCACTATTTACACTTATTGTCCTACTCTGCTATTCATAATTCCCCATAGATATGATAGCCCTTATCCTGTTAACTCTTTCCCTGTTCTATATTTATTCATAATTTCAATACCTACTGATTACTAATGGACAAATAGTAAACAGTAAAACCCCACTAATGCGACCACCTAACAGAGGTAAAATTCTGGGTAGTAGAGGCAGGTGGTAGCTTAATGCAGGTCAAAAGTAATGCAGAAAGCTCCTAGAGGAGCTTTCTGCATTACTTTTGTCCTGCATTAAGCAACCACCTGCTTATAAAGACACCCATGTTTATTCATTAAGTGGTCCCATTAGAGGGGTTCTACTGTATAATGAAATATAGAAGGAGTGGCATTGTAGCCAGTTTAGAAACTTAGGAAACAGATGTATCAAATTTCATTAACAAACAGAGCAGACCCTGATCAGACAGAAACCATCTGATCTTGGTCTACTCTGTTTGCAAATGCTTGAAAATGCCTTTATATGAAGGAAATGGTTACACGCAACCTGGCACTATACATACACAAGTACCCCGTACCTAATGCTGGTCCTAACTGATTGACACCTTGTCAACGGTTATGCAAAAACTTAAACGATTTCGAAATCGGGAATCGTGGCGTAGATAAGAGTTTGAATAATTATCGATGTTTACAGAAATGTATGTGCGATGACATTTTCTGCCAATGATATTCACCGATATACTGCTAAGTACGATCTGACTGGCAGTCGTAAACAGTTTGATCCTGCTCAGACACCATGTTACCCGGTGTCTTAACCGTTCTAAACTGCTTGAAACGCTGTCAACAGTCATTCAAGAGTTTGAACGATTCGGAATACAATAAAAACCAGTAACCAGTGGTCGTAGAGGCAGGAGGAAGAAAATAATGAAGAAAGCACCTACAGGAGCTTTCTGCATTACTTTCGTCTTGCATTAAGCAACCACCTGCTTTAAAAGACAGCAATGAATATTCATTAAATGATCGATTTAGAGCAATTCTATTAAACAAGGAAAAGTTTCTACAGCAGATAAGGGTTTAACCCTTTCCCTGATGAATATTCATGTAGGAAATGAGGACGTCATGAATATTAATAAGATTATTTTTTATAATGACATATTAACGCAGGGCATTTCGTTCGGCTCAGGCAGAAGATGTAGAATCAGATCTATATTACACCATAACCAAACAGAACATACCCTGATAAGACGACTCTTTTATATATAGGAGTGTTTATATGACATATTCTGTCGATAAAATTATTACCTACGATCATTAACCACTTACTTAGAATGTATACACTCATTTTCACACATTTTCAAACAGAGCGTTTGGAGACGTCTGATCAGATTCAGCTCTGTATTCTTTCTGAATGCTAAAGATTTTATTATTCTTTCTAAAATGACATGATCAGGTCCCATATTATTCGTAAAACTTAGGTAATAAACATTAATTGGGTATTGTATAAATATTCACGAGGAAACGATAAAATTACTGGTTTTATTGTAAAAACGCACATAATTATCCTTGACATTTGTTACTGAAATATATTAACGCGGAGGTGACTCATGTTTGTCTATGCTCAATCTAAGTACAGTAAAACCCCTCTAATGCGACCACTAAATGAATAGACATGGGTGTCTTTAAAAGCAGGTGGTTGCTTAATACAGGAAAAAAGTAATGCAGAAAGCTCCTCTAGCACCCAGAATTATACCTCTTTTAGGTGGTCGCATTGGTGGGGTTTTACTGTACGAGCCGTAGTATATCTAATAAAAGTCTGGGTGTTTGATTTCTTGCAATTCGTACACAGATGGTTGCTCAGGGGAGCGTTTTGTATTGCTTTCAGTCTGCATTAGATTACCATTTTGAAAAACCTCTCTATAACGACCACTAAATTGTGTTAATTAGTTGGTATTTTTTGCAGGTGGTTGCTTAAAGCAAGGTGAAAGTAAAACAGAACGCTCCTATAGGAGCGTTCTGTTTTACTTTCGTCTTGCTTTAAGCATCCACCTGGCTTTAACACAAAATACTTGATGTAATTTAGTGGTCGTTATACAGAGGTTTTGCTGTATTTATTTGATAATTATTATTATAAATGTTTAGTTGTTTCATTGTTCGTAAGCCCCCCACCCCCACCCCACCCCACCCAAAAAAATAATAATGGCCTTGACCTTTATACTTCATTATTAAAATGTCTTTCTTATTGTTGTATAATTTATTAAAGTTTGTACTTCTTTGTGGGTCTGTCCTCGTATGTATTTCGAAGAGACTTTCTGCAAGAACTATTATGGCCACTCGACCTTTGGAAACCAGAGTGTAAGGCAAAAACAATAGTGTAAACCCTGATCAGAAATTACCAATGTTATGCATATGTCCTCTTTACAGCTACAATACATACTTAATGAGTAAATACCATTTGTTATACAGTAAACCCTCTCTGTAACGGCCACTAAAGTGTGTTAATTAGTTGGTATTTAGGGCAAGTGACTGCTTAAAGCAAGGTGAAAGTAAAACAGAACGTTCTGTTTTACTTTCAACTTGCTTTAAGCAGCCACCTGCCTTTAACACAAAATACTTGATGTGAATTAGTGGCCGTTATAGAGAGGTAATACTTAACGTGATAAAGGTTCGACGACATTTTCTGTTGATAAAGATACTACCTATCTACGATCGTAAGGTAACAATGTACGATCGTTGAACCCAACACCGTTTGGAGATGCCTTCTCATGTCTTTACAAACAGAGCAGACACAGACCAGACGGCTCATTCAGGATCTGTTCTGTTTATAAACAAACTTAGCAAATTAGTTTGATACGGTACCTGTGATCAATAGTAAAAAATGTGTAATTCTTTTAACACCACTTATCAGTGAAACGCCTTAACCCACTTGTGCCCACGATCCTATATATGGGATATAGGCAAACAATGTAGATTCTGACCAGACGCCGCATAATGTGGCGTCTGATCAGAGTCTACACTGTTCGCTGATAGGAATTTCAATATTAAACAAAGTGAAAATTCAGGCCTTGCATCCCTTTCATCAAAAAAGGACTAATCCAATGTATTAACATGGAAGAATCCACTGGGCGCAAAAGGGTTCACCCTTTCCTTCATACATGTATCAAAGCTTTTATCGCCTTTGCAGACAAAATAGTTCCAGGGTTTGATCTGTTCGCTTGTGAAATTATAATTGGTCTGGCAGTTTCTGCTGTTACCAAACACTCCTGTGTTCACATATGTCATTATAACAAGTTAGCCAATAATTAGTCCTGGTGCCATTGGACTGCGAAAACAGCCCAATCTTATACGACTTTGAATTTTGACCATGATTTACTACGTTCCTGTGTTTCTATAAAAGCAAATCTTTTTAATAACCATGGTTTACTGTGAGACTAGTTTTTATTTATATATATTTATTTATTTATTCTATTAATTTTGATTTATATATATATATATTTATATACTTTTAGGCACATATTTTTGTCGAGGTTATTTCTTTCTTTTCTGCCATGACCCAATTTCAGTGAATGCTAGTGAATTAGGTATAACTGATTAAAATGACATTCTCAATAATAGCCGTCAGCGTGTCACAAGGGTTATAGCGATGGATTAGGAAACGTGAGTTCGTGGGTTCGATCCTTGGTGGAAGCCCAATAAAAAAATCTCATTTTTCATAGCACCCTTAGTTTACGTGCTTTTGGTCTAAAACCATTTTGTACATAAAATTATATGCATAAACCCTTGCGTGTACCTGTTTGGAGGAAAAGTTGCATATATTTCAGAAGTCAGTTGTTCGTCTTTGGTCAGAACTTTGTATGTCCTTGCATAACCAAAATTACTAAATAATAATGTTGCTCTCTGTTTTATCTCCTACCATGCTTAAACATGTTTTACGCAGCCATTTTACGCTTGCTTAAAGCCTCGCTTGTTATCTCTTACATGAATATTCAACAGGCCAATGATTCCCCTGGCAATGAAATTGTTGTCATATTGACCAGAGATAGCAAGTCATCGGCATTGATGTCGTATTTGGCCAGATATAACAAGCCATCGACATTGTATCGTATTGTCCAGAGCTAGCAAGTAATCCATATTTGTGTCGTATTGTCAAGAGCTAGCAGGTAAAAGTACAAAAATGAGTCATGCAGGAAACACCACATACAGAACAAACACTCGCCCGAACAGCAACACAAACCACATTTGTGCCATATTGTCCATAGATATCAAGTAACCCACCTTGTATCGAATTGTCCAGAGAAAGCAAGTCATCCACATTGTGTCGCACTGTCCAGAGAGAGCAAGTCATTGACATTGGTGGCGTATTGTCCAAGGAGGGCAAGTCACCAAGTTGCAAGAACTGAAACATCATGTACCAGAGTACCGTAGTTAAACTTCCGCCTACTGAGCGCAACCTAAATGGATATTTGCAAATAGTTTGGATCAAGATGGGACACGGAATTACTCGGCGTCTGAGCAGGATTCAAGCCTTGTGACACATGTGTTAAAATAGTTTCTCAAGCGCCTGAACGCACTGGACTTATGTGAACATTATAGCAGGTCGGAGCTTAACTTTTTACTCTATAAATACGCTTTTCTACGCATTTGCAACCAGAGTAGACCAAGGTCAGACGGATCTTGTGTGAATCGACTGATCAGGGTCAGCTCTATTTACTTTTGACATAATACAGATCTGATTCTACACGTTCTGTCTTGGTTTAAATATTTTGCCATTTCAGAACTGTAGAAGGAATTCTTTGCTATACCATTTGCATACAGAGTAGATCCTGCTCAGATAGCTCCTACAGAACCTGTTTGACCTGGGTCCAAGGTTATACAACTTCTGAGTCGGAGATCGTTCTCAAGTATCTGATTGGTCAAGCAAAAAGCTTTATAACCTCGAAGCCTGGTTCTCCTCTTTTTGCAAATGTTTCAAAATACGTCTCAATCAGGTAAATGTTTATCCCTTTACTAAATTAATATTCATGAAAGAAACTATGACCTCATTAATATTAATTAGCTGATTTCTTATATTGACATGAAATCAAGATTAATTGGCCAAGACAGAAAGTGTGGAATCAGTTGTATATTCTTCCATAAGCAAACAGAGCAGAGCCTAGCTGACCAGACGGCTCCTATCTGAATCTGTTCAATTTGCAAAACATTAGAAAAGTGTATTTGTTGAGTAAAGGGTTCGACAAACCGTAATCTTACAGAACCCCTGTTTATTCATCAACTTGTCGCCGCATGGATTTTCACTGTGTTTAGATGTTTGAGAAACCTTCGCCCCTTCTTCTCATAATTCATTGTCCGCCGACACAGTTTGACGGATTTGTTTTTCCTGGAAGCGACGTTCTGAGATTTATCACCAGGCAGTCAATCCAATTTGTGTCTCGAGGTACAATTCAGAACACCAAATTTCAGCTTAACTCAATCTCGCCGTCTCTAGTCTACGCGAGAAAACGGCCATGTTTGACAGTAATAAGACATAGAAAAATACCAAAATTCTTATTGAAGCTTTTTTTAATGTACAAATACTAGAACGCGGGGTAAGTTTGGAAGAGTGTTGTGGTGCTTTCATTTAGCTGTTTAATATAACCCATTACCTCATGGTCTATTTTTAGATCCAACTCCTTTGAATAAATCTACCGAAAAGGAGCAGTTATTAGAGAAAAGGAAATTTTTAGATTTGAGAAGAGTTGAAACCATTTTGATCCATAGGAGCAAATGCTTTATTTATCATAATGGTTTCATTTCAGAAAGTGACTTAATCACAGAGGCGTCAAAAGGCGTCAATATGAGGGATTGGGATAATACAGTAAAATCTCTCTAGACGCTTAGTAAAGACGAATTTACATTTGTTTCGGCAGATGATCGCTTAATGAAGAGTTAAAGTCATACAGCGGTTTTTTGGGCAACCATATGTCTAATAGACCGACATAGATATTTACAGTAAAACCTCTCTATAACGAACACTAAATTACATCAAATAGTTTGTGTTAAAGGCAGGTTGCTGCTTAAAGCAATGTGAAAGTAAAACAGAACGCTCCTACAGGAGCATTCTGTTTTACATTCACACTGCTTTAAGTAGCCACCTGCCCTAAATACCAACTAATTAACACAATTTAGTGGTTGTTATAGAGAGGTTTTGCTGTATTAGAAAATTCGTTTTATAGAGATTTTTCTGTATCGCTACATTATTCGGATGTAATTTTAGTTATTTTATGAATCATTTGAGAACGCCCTCTTAGTCATACAAGTTAAACCATTGCCTCATATTGACACATTCTGGTGCCTCTGTAAAAGTCACCTCTTGAAAACATTATGATAGATAGAGCATTTGCTCCATAGGAGAAAGGCTTACAAAACTACACAATTCAAACATTTTCCCATTTTCAAGTAAATGGGTCTAAACATAGACTATGGGAGAATGGGTTAAAGATGTATTGACACCGCATTGACACATCAACTAGATGTCGATCCCTCAGTGCATCAGGGTGTTATGTACATTCTTTAAGTATATGCACATAGGCACATGCTGCTCTTTGGGAGTGACAGAATACGTCAACGATGACGGAATGCGTCAATGATGGCATAATGTGTCAATGCTGACATATACGTCAATGCTCACAGAGTATGTCAGTACTCACAGAATATGGCAATGCTCACAGAATATGTCAATGATGATAGAATGCATCATTGCGGACAGAATACGTCAATACTGACAGAATATGTCAATACTGACAGATACGTCAATACTGACAGAATACGAAAATACTGACAGTATACATCAAAGCTGACAGAATACGTCAATGTCAATGTTAGTGGAATAAATCAATGCTGACAGAATACGTCAAATGCTGACATAATATGTGATATATTGACTGAATATGTCAATGTAAACGTAATATGTCAATGCTTACAGAATACGTTAATACTAACAGAATACATCAATGTTGACAGAATATGTCATATATTGACTGAATATATCAATGTAAACGTAATATGTCAATGCTTACAGAATACGTCAATACTGACAGAAAACGACACATCTGACAGAATGCGTCAACGCTGACAGAATATGTCTTATGCTGACAGAATAAGTCAATGCTAGTGGACATATATCAATGCTGACAGAATACGTCAATGCTGACAGAATATGTCAATGTTAGTGGAATATATCAATGCTGACAGAATACATCAATGCTGACAGAATATGTCATATGTTGACAGAATATTTCAATGTTAATGGAATATGTCAATGCTGACAGAATACGTCAAAATCTGACAGAATACGTCAACGCTGACAGAATATGGCATATGCTGACAGAATACGTCAATGATGACAAATATGTCATATACTGACAGAATATACCAGTGCTAGTGGAATATACCAATGCTGACAGAATACACCAATACTGACAGAATATGTCAATGTTAGGGGAATATATCAATGCTGACAAAATACGTCAATTCTGACAGAATACATCAATGCTGACATAATATGTCATATGCTGACAGAATATGTCAATGTTAACGGAATATATCAACGCTGACAGAACACGTCAATGCAAACAGAATACGTCAATGCTGACAGAGTATATGTCATATGCGAAGAATACCAAACAACAGTGGACAATAAAACTATTTGTTAAGCTATCAACCGTTTTATAAACGACTTCTAAAAAGCAACAGAAGAGAGCTTTCGCAGACGACAATTTTCGTAACGAGAAAAAGAGATGTTTTTAGAGCTTTTAGACTCCTATTTAGTCCCGCAATGCCTCTATAAACAGTCTAATCGATATATACCTTTGTGGCGTTATGTCTTATCATACGCTTGTAGAAGTTATGACGTCACATCTAGTATTTTGTTTTCTTTGACTTTGGTTGAATGTTGGAGGTAGGTTCAAGAATAGCGGACCTCAATACATGCGCATCTTTCTTGCGCATCTCCGTTGTCATTTTGTTTTTAAGCTTCGGTGCTGTAATTTCCCCGATCCAGGCATCCTTATGGAAATGTCCGCTAATGACCGAAATATACCAAACAGGGGTGTGGGAGGGACAGTCTCCAAAAATAAACTTTGAAACAAAGTCACGCACGAATGCGCGCTATAAAAACAGGAACCGCTATTTTGGAAGTTCCCTGAATGTTGGTTTAACCAATTCCTTCATATTGACGACTTTTGACGACTCTGTAGAAATCACTTTGCGAAACCATTGTGATAAATAGAGTATTTGCTCCTATAGGAGCAAATGCTCTATTTATCACAATGGTTTCGAACTACAAAATTCTAAAATTTTCCTTTTCTCTAGTTAATGCTCCTTTTCGGTAGATTTATTCAAAGAGTTTGTATCTAAAAATAGCCTATAAGGTAATGGTTTAACAGCGCTGCTGATAAGCTGTCGGCGTGGAACAGATATGGAACAAGTCTATGATTGTCGTGTACGTATACGTGAGCCCGCACTTCATTTGTGCGTCTGGTGATGATGTGCACATTCGTGTCTCATTTTCTAATTTCCTGATTGACATCCGTTTCACCGTAAAACCTCTCTAAAACCTGAATTTTAACAGATAATCTAGCTGTTTTCAGGCAGGTGACTGCTTAATGCAGGTTGAAAGTCATGCAGAAATCTCCCAGATGAGCTTTCTGCATGACTTCCACCCTGCATTAAGCTGCCACCTGCCTCCAGACCGATATTTATACTAAATTTAACGTCCGGTTTAGAGAGGTTTTATTGGGGTGTTGTGAACATTGCAGACAAAGACCAAATGATGCAACAAGCACGTCGGGGTTTAATCTGGACCAACACAATTTAGAAGCCCTAGATAAGCTCTGGATTTTTTTCAGACGCAAAAGACTGAATAGTGAAAACTGAATAGAAACCTCTCTAGGATACGAGTCTAATTGATGTCAGAACTTCATATATGTTCCTGAAGAAACGCATGAAAGAACTTTAGTAAAGGCTTGCTTTTAGTGAAGAAGAATTGAGAACATTTTGGGCAGGTGATATCTTAATTCAAGCTGAAAGACATGCTGAAAGCTCCAAGTGTATTAACCCTTTCCCTTATCTGTGTTTATTTCAAATTCCAATACCTACTGAATATTCAAGGACAAAATAGCTATAATGAAATGTGGAAGGGGGAACATTGTAGATATTTTACAAAGTAAAGAAGGAAGCATGTCTACAAAAGTCCGTTAGCAATCAGAGCAGACCTAGATCAGACGGCTCCTACAGGAACCGTCTGATCTGGGTCTACTCTGTTTGCAAATGCGTGAAAACACGTTTATATGAGGGGAAGGGTTAAGCTAAGACCGATACTGATTTTAATTTAAATGTATAGTTTTAAAATATTTCACTTACTCCAATACTACAGACATGTATTGTTCCAAACTCACCCACAGCAACTGTGTTTAGTGGCTCTCTTGATAAAGGGACACTATTGTATCACACACTAAAAAAGACCGCGGTCAGACACCTTGTCTATGATGATGTCCCTAATAATAACGCGCTCTGTTTGAAAAGACAGAGAAACAAGAAACATCTTTTAAAAAAGATATTCAGCGGCATTCAAATATTGACACAATGTACAAAACAATCTCTGCAATATTTATTTCAATGTTTGGAGATTCTACTAGTGCAGAGAACTAGATCTATGAAGGGTTGCTTGTTATTATACTAGCAGAGAAGCTTGCAATGAAAATGACGTTGAGTAGAAGAAGCAGTTATTGAAAAGTTTCAAGTTGCTTTTATAGGAAATCACTTTTAAAATGTACGATGTCAAAGTAATGTTTTAAAACTATCTCAAGTTAGTTCTTTAGTTTACCTATTATAAAATGTACATGAAAGCGCTTATATTTGTATTGATATGAAGATAAGAAATTGAATGCACTTTAAAGCATTAAGTTTTTGTTTGTGCAGAGTCTGTAATTCCTTTAAGAACGGTATTTATTTAGCCTAGATCAACGCTTTAATCGACTTGTGTGCATCATCATTAATGACATCATTAACTGAATCTACATGTATTTTTAAAACAATAATATAAAGTTAGTAACTTCAACCTACGTCTATGAGCCCAAGCCCCATGTGATAGAGCCGTGGCAATAGCCTTCAGTACGTAGTTTTATATCAAAGAGAGCCAACAACCAGAGCCTCGGTGCTGTGGTCGGGGATAGTCATTAATACTATTAATACCACTTCTCTAATATACTAAACAACCCTTCTTCTTTATTTCCTATAGCACTGCCTGTGAATTATGGTGGTTTCGGCAAACTACCTGTTCGTCAAAGTGGACTTTATTATCAAATGTTGTATTAATTGATAGCAAAATGATAGTAAAAGTTTGAAAGTTTAATAGTGGTTTCGACAAACTGGTAATATTGCAACCATTACCATGAGGTGATAAATATCAGTACATCAGTACTTTGATTTTATGGGAATTTCCAGGTCTTAAAATCTATTTTAAGAACAGAACTTCCGACAGTCGACAGTCTTCAGTCCCATGCTAAATATCTGCGTAAATAAGGATTTTCTGTACTATATGGCGTTTTGACTGAACTCTAAGAAGTTTATAGAACATGTCTGTGTAACATGTTGCCTTACATGTGTTGTGATTATGTTAATTATTGCATTGAATTCAATTTGCGAAGCCGTTAGCAGACTGTATATCAGAATTTTACATAGTTTGGCAATGTGTAGAGGTAAATAAAAAGGTTGTATGCCAGTCAAGGTATTCACTAATGAAAATACAGTTTACTACTAAATACTCGTAGGTCATATGCAAATTACAATTTAACATAGTTTCTCATTGGTGGAAAACTAGAACAAATGTGAAAATAGACAGCTAGCCGCTGAAAAAGAAATACTACTTTAGGCCTACTGTTGAATATTCATGTAAGAAATAATGCCATCATGAATATTTATTAGCCGAATTTCACCATGGCAGAGGTACACGTGGCGTTTTTGATATTGGAAGAAACTGTATGTACATGTAGTCAGATATGTTATACCATCCGAGACAAACTGAACAGACCTTGATCAGACGGCTCCTACAGGAACGGTCTGATCTGGGTCTTCCATGTTTGCAAATGCATGAAAAAGCGATTATATGGGGGAAGGACTAATAGTTTGCATCAGCTGATCTGGCTCTGCACGGTTTGATAAATGGTAGAGTATCTGAAAGGGTACGGCGGTTTATCTTGTTTTAACCCTTTCACCGCCAATGTCGCAAAAATGCACCACGACAAATAGTGCAGTCCCAGATTTCACTTTTTTGTCTCAAACTCTATTTCAATAGCTGTGCTTTATTCCTTTGAAATTTTCATTAATTTATCTCATTTCCTAATTTTTACCGAAGGATTTAACAATTTTGGTTTGCAGACGACAATTAGAAAATTGGCGCCGACAGGGCTAAACAAGTTGTGAATTAACTCTGTGAACGTGCAACATACTGCACTGTCATTTGCAATCAGTGTAGACCCAGATCAGATGGCTCCTACTAGAGCCCTCCGATCAGGGTCTACACTGTTTGTCATTCAAAATCATGTAGCAGATTTAAGTTTTTCATACTGAGTGGACTCTACTGTACAACCTGTCTATAACGGTCACTAAATTACATCACGTATTTTGTGTTAAAGGCAGGTGGCTGCTTAAAGCAAGGTGAAAGTAAAACAGAACGCTCCTATAGGAACGTTCTGTTTAACTTTCATCTCGCTTTAAGCAGCTACCTGCCCTAAATACCAACTAACTAACACAATTCAGTGGCCGTTATAGAGAGGTTTTACTGTAGTTAAAAGCTGATGAGCTGTTCTACTCGGAAAAATTAGCTTTAACCCTTTCCCTGCTTTATATTTATTCCAAATATCGATACCTACTGAATATTCATGGACAGAATATTTATAATGAAATGTGGAAGGCTGGAAATTATACATTTTAGAAAGTAAAGAAACAGATATTTCAAAATCCACTAGCAAACAGAACAGACCCTGATCAGACGGCTCCTATAGGAGCCGTCTGATCTGGGGCTAGTCTGTTTGCAAATGCGTGAAAGAAACGGTTAAAAGTGTAATTCAATAGGTATTTCCTCAAGGCCCCGTGTATTCATTTGTCGCAAGAATACATTGTCTGGCCTCAAGGTCATTTTGTAAATTTCTCATCTGAAGAGTTTGTTAATTATTTTCCCAACAAAGGTCTCCCTTGAATTAGACAATTCAAATCTTGTTTCTGATGGCAATTTGGCACGTACTTACAAGCATCAGGATCTAAACAAGACGCCGAGTAACTCCATGTCTCATATGGATCAAGCTGTTTCACACTCGGTCAACACTTTCTGGTACATTTGAGCAAATGGATTGCTGTAAGTAAATTCTCACAGGTGCAAGATACATTAAGAGTTGATTAACTTTCTACATAGAGCCTGTCACAGATACCAGCTTTGCCTCTACCAATCGATGCACGTTATCCTCGATCTTATCATATGTACTTTTAAAGAAGCTTAAGTCATGTTCAATGCCTTTAAAATCCTGGCAGTTTTATGACCGCTGGCGTTATTAGCGTCGGGACGAGACACATCCAATTACAATAAACTAGACATGTTCTCCATTATGGATGATACGCACGTACGTTAAACATAGCTTTGTAGCGGTTTGCTCGTGTCGAGTATGTTATATTCCTGATTATGATGATATTTTACAGTAAAACCCCTCTTAACCCTTTACTCCATGAATATTCATGTAAGAAATAATTACATCATTAATATTAATTCGATCAAATGTTTTAACAACACAAGGACACGTGAGTTTTCTGCCATAGCAGAAACTGTAGAATCATATCTACGATACATCAGAATCAAACAGAGCAGATCCTGATCAGACGGCTCCTAGGAGTCGTCTGATCTGGATCTACTCTGTTTGCAAATGCATAAAAGGGCGTATTTATGGAGTAAGGGTTAGTTCGACGTTCAGTAAACTAGAATTTAAATTTCCCTAGGCAGGTGGCTGAGTGAAAGGCACGCAGAAAGTTCATTAGAACTAGAGGAGTAGTCTGATCTGGGTCTACTCTGTTTGCAGATGCGTGAAAACTCGTTTGTATGAAGGAAAATGCTAGGCTACCATCAGTTGCTCTGTTCGCTAGTGGATACTGAAAGATCTGTTTCTTTACTTTCTAAAATGGCTACAATGCTCCACTTTCCATAGTTCATTATACATTTAATTATTTTACATGAATATTCAGTACATTTGTAGGTATTGAAATTTGGAATACACATAGAACAGGGAAAGGGTTAACTCTTTATTTGATAGAAACACCCGTTGACAGCTGTACAAACAAATTAGTATTGTAAAGTTATATAAAAAATAAATATGTTTCAACCAAATAATTTAGATCCAGATAAAACGGCTCATACAGGGGCCATCTGATCAGGATCTGCTCTGTTTACTCTGATAACGTTTACTGCATAAATACACCTTTCTATGTCTTTGCAAACAGAGTAGACCTAGGTCACACGGTTCATGTAGGGGCCGTCTGATCAGGGTCTCCTCTGTTTGCTCATGAAATAATATAGCTACAGTTTCTGGCGTGGTTAAAATTTCCAGTGGCCATGGGTCATTATAAAAATATTCTGATTAATATTCATGACGTCATTAGTTCTTACATAAATATTCATGTAGTAAAGGGTTAATACTTAACCGACATGTCCAGCGAGTATGTCCGGTGCACGTAATTGATTAAAAAGACCTAAATTATTCTCTACTAACATTATGGTTAGGGGATGGGAGTGTTGTATACAGAAATTTACGACATTTTCCGGTGTATGGCGTGCGTGATTCCGTTGGTTTCCGCGGTAATAAAAAGCTCTTTGAACATACAAACAACTATTTTCTTACCACGTGATTTAACACAAAGTTTAGTTCAAGTCACATCGATTTCGACTATGAAGTTATTTTGTTACGCAAACTTGACCAAAATATGAACATAGTAGATCTTTAAGTCAAGTTAAATCAAGTCAAGTAATATTTATTTAAAGTAGGGTGTTTACCAAAACTAACAACACAAACTCTGCAAAGCTTTTAAACTGACAAATAAATATATGCAGTAAAATAGATACCATAACATTAGACAAACATAAAACATATAATCAAAAGTAAGCTTAAGTATATAATTAATTAAAAGTGTACTTCTTACATAGACAATAGAAAAACTGTATGACTCAAGATAGTAAATAGTGGATTTTACATGGGTATTCATTACAAATTGTTTTTTTATGAAACAATATTACTATTATATTCATATTCATTATAGTATTTACGATTTTTGAAAAAATAAATTTGTAATGAATACGAATGTAAGTTATTTATGATACAACCCTTAAAAAGTTCCAAATAAAATTGAAACAGGATGTAGCTGACGGCTGTTTTCACCATTGTTTCCAATCAGCGTAGTAATACAACATACGACGTACATTGGGTGAATCGGCCATTAAATGCGTCATACATGTCTTTCTAATTCAATATCTGTCGAATTCAAACTGCTATTTTGACTAGCCCATGTCCGCGGTTATGCCACTTATCCTTGAGTATTAAAGGAAATTTTGATATGTAATTCAGTATCAAAACGTATCGTCTTCAATGTACAACATTGTTCTCATATTGTATGACCATATTAATACTGAAAACTCATACAAAACTGAATCAGTGATATATAAACCCGATTAAATGTGTCCAATACCTCACACATAAAACGTATGACAAAAATCAATACTTTTTTATTATTTTTATTATTTTCATTTATCCTATATCGTCGACGTTCTTCTACAATGTCGTATGTCAATTTTGCTTGTTTTGAGAAAGACGAAAAAACATATTCATTTCTGTGTTTGTTTAGTTACGGTTCTCAAAATCGGCACACATCATAAGGAGACATTTTCACCTGTTAATGCACGTCACTTATGTGTCTGTGTCCCTTATGTGTCTGTGTCTGTGGCCCTTAGATTTTTTATGCGGCAATATACGACCTTTAAGAACTTGAATATTGTTGTTTAGAGGTATTATACGACGGATACAACATTTACAAATTTGAAACCTAACATGCACTTTGTTATACGACAGCTTGGAATGTCAATGTTTCTTTCGAATTCTTAAAGATAAAACATGATTATCGTACATTAATTACGCTGCTCTATTACAGAAGGCATATGTACCTTCAATTCCTACATTTAATTGGGAAAATATTAGTCTGAATGACAACACCACCTGAATTCGCAGCAGCTCTCCTCTACATACGACATTTTAGAAGAACAAAAATATTAACCAATAATTATACGATATAAAGTCACGTGACATAACTTTGCCGCCTGATTGGCTACAAAAACTTGAGACTCACTGGATGATGCAGAATTTCCCGCTCTTTCAGATGAAACGAAAAAAGTTTTCTCGCCATAATCGATATACGACATTTTAGAAGAACGTCGACGATATATTTGTAATGTCTAACTTACATCCATATTCCTTCCTCAGTTTTCTGAAATTGTCATTGACCTAATACAGACTTCATATCAATTACACTAAATGTAGAGTTGTATTGTATTTCTAATGTGTATATTTGTTGTTTATGTTTTCATTTTGTGTTTGTATTATTGGTGTGTTCTTCTGTAAAGGAGGAAATACATGTATCTATCTATCTACCTTGAAAAAGTACCATAGAAAGTGGAACAGGCTAAAGCTGACGACTGTTTCGGCCATTGTTTACAAACAGCGTAGTAAACAGCAGAACAGAACATAACATACTTTTATTTAAGGACTTTAACAATACAGGTAATCGTCACATCACAATACAATTCACAAAAACATGCGAGTAGCAATTGTAATAATATATAAATAAGAAAAAAAGGAGAGCGATAGATGGCGGAAGTAGACAACATATGATGTACATTGAGTGAATCGGTCATGCAGCGTTACGATTGGCTAACTATTAAATGCGTCATATATTGGTTCAGGGTATTTTCCTTCAGATTCATTATCGGTTGGATTCAAACTGCTAATTTGACTATTTTGACCAGTGCATTTCCAGGGGTATCCCTGTTTTGGCACTCCTGCACCACAGGATATGTTATAAATCACATACGGGTATTTTAATCAGACAAATAAAACACATTGCTCAAGTAAGTTTTGCATATAATTAACATTTATCAGTATACCATTGAACTTCCATATCTCGAACTCGGATAACACGAACTAAAAGGTCGGTCTTTACAAATTTTACAAAACACAATTGTTCTAAAATGTATCACTACACATATGTAGAAATACATGTGACAGCTTAATGCAGTTCTAAAGTAATCTTGAAAGCTCCTACAGGAGCTTTCAACATTACTTTAGACCTGCATTAAGCTGTGAACTTGAGCTATTGGTCAGATTATAAATCAGATGACTCGAACCTTGGTTATCTCAAACTAATTTGTATGGTCCCTTGAAACCGACGGACGTTCAAATTGTATCGATGCTGGACTGTTAGACAGGTGGCAGCGTAATACAGGATGAAAATTATGCAGAAAGCTCATATAATATGAGCTTTCTGTACGACTTTCACCCTGTATTAAGCAAATTCCTTCCTGAAAAGACTTAAATTATTCTTTACTAACATTCTGGTTAGGGGATGGGAGTGTTGTATACAGAACCCACCCCCATAGACCGGAAAGTCTATAGTAGAGAAGAATTTGGATACTTTTCTCTAGTAGAGAAGAAGTTGGGTACTTTTAGGCAGACGGCTGCTTCATGAATTTCACAGAGGAGCTTTCTGCATGACGTTCACCATGCATTGAGCTGCCGCCAATCTCCGAGACCGATTTCTATACTGAATTTAACGTCCGATTTACATTGGTTTTATTGTATATAAAACATATTAACCCTTCTCTTGCTGAATTTTAAAACAAATTTCTCCTTCTTTACCCATGTCATGTTGTATAATTACATATATCTTCACTGTGTACAAGTATATCGCTGTGCAATCACTGCTGTGGAGTGCATTGGTTGCACAATCAACTTGTAAATAGTGCAGACCCTGATGAGACAGCTCCTGCAGGAGCTGTCTCATCTGGGTCTTCACTATTTACAGGTAGGTATATTGACGTGATTGGCAAGCGAAGGGTTAACATTAGTATTACAATATGTTAAGAGCATACATTTTGTATATGTACTCATACAATACAAACCCGTACAATACAGCAGTATGGATAAGGACAATACCACTGACTGTCTGCTGCATTAAACTTTAACTCTTTCCTTCATATAAATACCTTTTCGCGCATCTGCAAACAGAGTAGACCCAGGTCAGACGGCTCCTATGGCTCTGTTTGCTAATGGAATTTGATAGATCTGTTTCTTTACTTTTTGAAATGGCTACATTGTTCCACCTTCCATATTTCATTATAACCATTTTGAACATGAATATTCAGTAGGTATTGAATTTTGGAGTTAATTGGGGCGTCAAAAGTATACTGACATTAACATATGTAAACCCAGATCAGGGTCCATGCTTATAAAGCTTTTTAGTTGAATCTGAGTTTATTCTCAAGCTTTCGAGTGGTCAGATTTGAATTCTCAAGCTTTTGATTGGTCAGATTTGAGCCAAAGGCTCAAATCTGACCAATCAAAAACTTGAGAACGAACTCAGACTCAACTAAACGTTTTATAAGCATGGACCCAGATGTCTCCTATCTGAGCAAAGATCTGCATCGTGTATTATTCACAATTCTCTAGCAAACCTATATTTATCTAGTAAAGGCCAGCAAAGAACGACCACCTCATTTAAAATATATACATGTTTCTATTTTAGACAATGTATAATGGCAGCAGGTGCTTTTTGTGATGATAAATACTAATACATGTGTATTGAGAGTACTTATCCTTGTGAGTGCTTATTTAATGATAATTTAATCTATTTATGTATATCTTATCCGTTTACATGCTTAACACATTACCTCATATGCTATTTTAGATACAACCTCTGTGAATAAATCTACCGAAAAGGAGCATTAACTAGAGAAAAGGAAAAAAATAGAATTTTGTAGTTTGAAACCATTGTGATAAATAGAGCATTTGCTCCTACAGGAGCAAATTCTCTATTTATCACAATGGTTTCACAAAGTGACTTTTACAGAGTCGTCAAAAGTCCTCCATATGAGGGAATGGATTAAACAGTTACAAACATGATATGTTATGAATAGAATTGTGCACACAACCATTTTTAAAATAATTACAATGGTTATATGTTGTATATCATACCAATGTGCACAAACAAATCGTTTATTTTCAGAAAGTAAAACCAAGTGGTTGTAGCTAAACTAATATTCAGAACAGCAACAAAATGTTTCGTTAAAGCCTGATTTGTAACAAGTACACAAACATGTTTATTGCATTAGAGGAAGCACGGTTACCTTTGATCAAATCACAAACTAACTGAGTAGCTATATAAAGACATGGAATAGGTAATGTTTCTAATCTTATCACATTGATTTGTTTTGTGTCAGAGACAATGAATTATAGACGAATGTTAATGTTAAATTGACATATGCAGCATCCCATATATGGTACGTAGGCAAACAGTTTAGACTCTGATCAGACGCCGCAGAATGCGGGCGGTCGGGCGGGCGGGCGGCTTGTCGTCATTAAGAAAACTTTAACATTGCTTATAACTTCTGAATTACTTAAGCTAGACCATTCGTATTTGTTATGCAAATAGCTTGGGTGAAGGTCTTTCACTTGATACAGGGATACATGAAATCAGGTCAAGGTCAAGGTCACTACTTCCAAAACTTTGCCGTTTTTAACAAAATTTAACATTGCTATAACTTCTGAACTACATATGCTAGGCAATTCATCTTTGGTATACAGATAGCTTGGGTGAAGGTCTTTCACTTGGTACAAGAATACATGAAATCAGGTCAAGGTCAATGTCACTATTTCCAAAACTTTGCCGTCGTTAACAAACCTTTAACATTGCTTATAACATCTGAATGACTTAGGCTAGACCATTCGTAGTTGGTATGCAGATAGCTTGGGTGAAGGCCTTTCACTTGATACAAAGATACATGAACTCAGGTCAAGGTCACTATTTCCAAAACTTTGCCGTTTTTAACAAAATTTAACATTGCTATTCTGAACTACAAATGCTAGGCAATTCTTATTTGATATACAGATAGTTTGGGTAAAGGCCTTTCACTTGATTCAAGGATACATGAAATCAGGTCAAGGTCAAGGTCACTATTTCCAAAACTTTGCCGCCATTAACAAAGCTTTAACATTCCTTATAACTTCTTAATAACTTAAGCTAGACCATTCATTTTTGGTATGCAGATAGCTTGGGCAAATGCCTTTCACTTGATACAAGGATACATGAAATCAGGCCAAGGTCAAGGTCACTATTTCGAAAACTTTGCCGTTTTTTACAAACTTAAACATTGCTATAACTTCTGAATTACAAATTCTAGGCAATTCATCTTTAGTATACAAATGGCTTTGGTAAAGGCCTTTCAGTTAATATAAAGATATTTGAAATTAGGTCTAGGTCAAGGTCACTATTTAGAAAAGTTGGCAATCATTGAAAAGCTTCAACATTTTTTTTAACTGCTGAACCTTATATGCTAGACATTTCATATATGGTATGGAGATAACTTTGATGAAGGCCTTTCAGTTGATACAAGGATGCATGAAATTGGATCAAGGTCAAGGTCACTATTTTGAAAAATGTGCTGTTTTTAACAAACTTTAACATTTTGCTATAACTTCTGATCCACGAGTGCTAGGCAATTCACCTTTGGTATTCAGATAGCTTTGGCAAGGACCTTACATATGACATAAAGATATCTGAAAGCAGGTCAAGGTCACTATTTTGAAACGTTGGCTGTCATTAAAATGTTGTTATAACTTCTGAACTACACTGGCTAGAAAATTTATATTGGTATGCAGATAGCTTGGGTGAAGGCCTTTCAGTTGCTACAAGGATACGTGAAACTGGGTAAAGGTCAACACAAAAATATCCGGCTTTAATGCGATTTACGCATTTATTGCTTGTTTGTTGTTGTTTTTGTGTTGTTGTTGTTGTTGTTGTTTTGGGGGATCTTTGTTTTTCTTTGTTTGTTTTTGGTAGTGTTTCTTTGCCATATAGATATGTATGTATATTGGTGCATTTCTGTATGTTTGTGTGTACATGTTTGTTTGTGGGTGGGTGTGTGTGTGTGCGTGCGTGCGTGCGTGTGTTTATGCGCCTGTGTATGTGTCTATGTGTTTGGAGAGGGGGTTGTTATGTTTCGGATGAGGGCAGAAATGAATGGTCACAGTAGAATAGTATCTTAATTGTTAATATCAATATGTTTAGGACATCATACTTTAACCTTCCATATTCTATGTTTATTCCAGATTTCAATACCTACTGAATATTCATGTACAAAATAGTTATAATAAAATATGAAAGGTGGAACATAATAGCCATTTTAGAAAGAAATAGATCCTTGAAATTCCATTAGCAAACAGAGCAGACCCTGATCAGACGGCTCTTAAAGGAGACGTCTGATCTGTTTCTATTGTGTTTGCAAATGCGTGAAAACACGTTTATATGAATTATGAATTATACGTTTGGTTACATCAAAACTTGACTACTGCAACGCATTGCTGCATGGAATTTCAAAAAGCATGCTGCGGAAACTTCAAAGGGTGCAAAACACAGCAGCCCGTATCATAACCAAGACTTCTCGATATAATCACATCACTCCGGTTTTGAAGGAACTTCACTGGCTTCCGGTTCAACATCGGATCGAATTCAAAATTTTGACACTTACGTACAAAGCCATGCACAATGAATCCCCCAAGTACATTGTCGACATGCTTGACGTGTACAGGCCTCGCAGAGAGTTAAGGTCAGCAAGTAGTTAAGTGTCGTTGGTTGTACCAAGAAGTCGTATGGTAAAAGACGGGGACAGGAGTTTCATGCATGCAGCTCCAAAACTTTGGAATGCTCAGCCGCCAGGCATCAGAGACGCCAGCTCACTTGCATCCTTTAAAAAATGTCTGAAAACGCATTTCTTCAACCTATTTTACTAGGACATTGCAAGGACAGGAAAATGTAGGTAATAACTATTAATCATGACGACTGCTGCCTTAGCCACGGAGTGTCGATCCTGCCATTCTCTTGTGACTGTCGGGACATTTTCAAATCTCTCTCCTTTCGGACATTTCCTGCTTGCAAAATATTGGTTGAGGAGAGTCCTGTCAGTTGTTTTAGTTACGCACTGTTTGTGGGCGCTTGATGTGTGGCTCGTGTTGTGCGGGTGGTGGATCTTGATGGTAGGGATAGTCCCTGATCTCTTTGAAACCGCCCGGTTTGCGGCTCGGGCGGCATTGTGTGCCTCACTTCAGTGTCGGCTGGACTGATTTTATGATACTCCTTCGCCACCAGTTTTGCATGCTGGGTGTATAATTGTATTTGTGGGTTGTTTGTAATGTTTGTATTGCATTGTGTAGTTTATATGCATTAGCTACAAAATTGTCCTATTCTGTTAACCCATTGTCCTACATAAGTAAGACAATATATTATGTATAGTGTTGTATGCCAATCCAGGTGGTTCTGGCGTACCGACACTGACCATATATATAATGTTTCATTACAGTTTCAGTGATAATATTTTGAGTGGACTGACACAATAGAGTCACAGCATTCGTCTATTCCTATGATTTATGGACATAAAACGTACAGAAAAGGATGATTTTGATTTTATTTTTGTTCTATGAATCTTAAATTAATTCAATTTTTAATATTTTTTATCGATATCTCTATCTTAAATTTCATTTGTTTTAAATATTCTGTAAGCATTAAATATACTCAGTTTTGTACATGCAAATTATTTATGTGAAGCGCTTTTGAACGCACATATCCTGTGTGAAAAGAGCGCTATATAAATGTGGTATAATAATAATAATATGAAGAACATGATTAAACACTTAACTATTCTACTCGTTACCCCCTGTATATAACGTGTTACTATATTACTATGTAACACATAGGTGTATAAATGTGTACAGTTAAACCTCTCTAAACCGGATGTTACAATTAGCATCAAAATTAATATTTCAGACAGGTGGCAGCTTAATGCAGATTGAAAGTCAGATTTGTTGGAACCAGATTAGTAAAGGTCAGATTAGTTACGGTTAACCCTCAAAATCTCTTATTAGATATGACTTCTCTAAACTGGAATTATATCCTTGTTGACATGTAGCTGCTTAATTCAAGGCTAAAGTCAAACAGAAGACTTCATCTGGAAGCTTTCTACACGACTTTCACCCTGCATTAAGTTGTCACCTATTATAAAGACCGGTATTCTGCACGTCCAAATTTGGTATGCAAACGCGTAAGTCTAAATCGGTTTATTTCTCAGAAGAACCGTTCAGTTTCACAAAACCAATATTCCAAGACTTAAATATTTGAATCTAAAAGCAGAAATCGATTTTACATTGTGCGTTTTAAGATGTTTCAAGGAAATTGTATTTACGCTAACATGACAGATTGCAGCTTTCCTGCAAGTCAGCTGAAACCCCAGGAAAGACTGATGATCTTAGGTAACTAACATTGTACATTTGTATATGAATTAGTATTTGTTATGCGTTGCAAAATGCCTTGAACCCTTTCCCTGTTCTGATCTATATTTAGTCAAAATTTCATGCCTACTGAACATCCATGGACACAATATGAACGAAATATGGAAGGTAGAACATTGTAGCTATTTCAAAAAGTAAACAAACAGATTTTTCAAATTACATTAGCAAATAGAGCAGACACTGGTCTGGTTCATCTCTGTTTGCAAATGAGTTAAGGCGTGTGTATGATGGGAAGAGATAAACCATTGCGCTTTGAAATAATGTACTTCTCCATTATAGCACTATTTTTTTTTAAAAACTGTTATCTATCAAAAGCCCTGACATCTGCAGTTTGATTTCTTTACATTACAGTTGAACTTCGATATCTCGAACTCGGATAACTCGAACTTCTGGACAACTCAAACTAAAAATTCAATCCTTCCAGATCTTACACTAAAGAATTACTCTAAAATGTATAACTACGCATATCTAGAAACACGGGTAACAGCTTAATGCAGGTCTAAAGTAATGCTGAAAGCCCCTACAGCATTACTTTAGACCTGCATTAAGCTGTGTCCAGATCAGAATCGCACAACTCGAACCTTTGTTATCTCGAACTAATTGTGCAGTCCCTTGAAGTTTGAGATATCGAAGTTCAACTGCATATATCATTCTAGGACAAAAGGTCTGTGTCCATATGGCATTAATCAGCAAATTACTGTTCATGATACCATTATTTCTTACGTAAATGTTCATGGGGTATAGGGTTAAGAAGTTTCTAGGAAACTGCATTTACGTTAATATTGATAGATTGCAGTTTTCCTACAAGCCAGATAAAACCACATGGAAGGCTGTTGATCTGAGATAGCCAATATTAAGTTGTCTAAGAAACCTTGAGGTTACTAACTTTTAGGTAAACGTCATTGAGGTACAGTAAAACCTCTCTATAACGGCCACTAAATTGTGTTAATTATTTGGTATTAAAAATTGCATGTCTAATGTAACGTCCTTGATTGACAGTCGGAGAGAGAATACTATCAATTGCAAGAAACCTTGATGTTACTAACTTTGAGGTAAACCTCATTGAGGTACAGTAAAACCTCTCTATAACGGCCACTAAATTGTGTTAATTATTTGGTATTTAGGGCAGGTGACTGTTTAAAGCATGGTGAAAGTAAAACAGAACGTTCCACCTGCCTGTAACACAAAATACTTGATGTAATTTAGCAGTCACCGTTTAGGGAATCAACATTGCCTATGGAAAACGTTTCAATATGCCTGCAATGTCCGTCTTTCTAGGAATCGTATGACTGAAATTGTCGCTAGATCCGTGCATTACGATCTTTAACACATTCCCTCCTAGTGACACATCTTGGCGCCTCTGTAAAAGTCACATTTAGAAACCATTGTGATAAAATATTTATCACAATGGTTTGAAAACTACACAATTCTAATATTTTCCTTTTTTCTAGTAAATGCTCCTTTCCGGTAGATTTATTCAAAGAGGTTGGGTCTAAAAATAGTCTAGGAGGGAATGAGTTAACACTTCCACAGCCAAATAAATAGTCATCTATGACCGTGCCAGTTGCCAAAGTGGAGTTTCCTTCAAGTTCTTTACAAGGTATAATCAGTGTGCCAAACAGTTTGGATCCTGATGAGGCGCCCAGTTATATCAGTTCGTTGGCGTCTCGTCTGGATCCAAACTGTCTGTACATATAAGCACTCACAGATGCGACATTGACAGCGGAAAAGTTAAAAGGATTTAAACCAAACCGGCTGCATTTACAAATTGGAATTGGCTACCGGTTTTGCGATTAAAAGAGCTTATTTAATCCGTGAAAGCCCCAAAGACAAGATAAATTTGCCCAAATATGTCTTATGAAGCCATCTAAATGTCATCTGTAGACACATTTGGGCAATAATGTGTTGTCGATGCATCCTTTGGAAAACTGCTTGTGCAACAATAGCGCAGACCCTGATCAGAAGGCTCCATTAAGATAGGTGGTATTTTAGAGGAATTGAAAACTACTCATGGAAAACGTTTCAATATGCCTGCAATGTCCGTCTTTCTAGGAATCGTATGACTGAAATTGTCGCTAGATCCGTGCATTACGATCTTTAACACATTCCCTCCTAGTGACACATCTTGGCGCCTCTGTAAAAGTCACATTTAGAAACCATTGTGATAAAATATTTATCACAATGGTTTGAAAACTACACAATTCTAATATTTTCCTTTTTTCTAGTAAATGCTCCTTTCCGGTAGATTTATTCAAAGAGGTTGGGTCTAAAAATAGTCTAGGAGGGAATGAGTTAACACTTCCACAGCCAAATAAATAGTCATCTATGACCGTGCCAGTTGCCAAAGTGGAGTTTCCTTCAAGTTCTTTACAAGGTATAATCAGTGTGCCAAACAGTTTGGATCCTGATGAGGCGCCCAGTTATATCAGTTCGTTGGCGTCTCGTCTGGATCCAAACTGTCTGTACATATAAGCACTCACAGATGCGACATTGACAGCGGAAAAGTTAAAAGGATTTAAACCAAACCGGCTGCATTTACAAATTGGAATTGGCTACCGGTTTTGCGATTAAAAGAGCTTATTTAATCCGTGAAAGCCCCAAAGACAAGATAAATTTGCCCAAATATGTCTTATGAAGCCATCTAAATGTCATCTGTAGACACATTTGGGCAATAATGTGTTGTCGATGCATCCTTTGGAAAACTGCTTGTGCAACAATAGCGCAGACCCTGATCAGAAGGCTCCATTAAGATAGGTGGTATTTTAGAGGAATTGAAAACTACTCATATGTGTCAACGCGTAGAAGTTTAGGTCTTTAAATTTTATTGAGTCCAAATTACTATGTTTTTGTAATTTTGTGTTTAACAAACTTGTAGAATTTTACCAACACTGTAACTTTGTGCATGATATCATTGAATATAGTATATATTAAGAAGCCACAGTAATGGAGACACCAACAGAATCAGAAAATACGTTAATGGAGACACGAACAGGATCAAAAACTACATTGATGAAGACACCAACAGAATCAGAAATTACATTAATGGAGACACGAACAGGATCAAAAACTACATTGATGAAGACACCAACAGAATCAGAAATTACATTAATGGAGACACCAACAGGATCAAAAACTACATTGATGGAGACACCAACAGAATGAGAAACTACATTGATGAAGAAACCAACAGAATGAGAAGCCACATTAATGGAGACACCAACAGAATGAGGATATGGTCCCAAAAATTGCATGTCTAATGTAACGTCCTTGATTGACAGTCGGAGAGAGAATACTATCAATTGCAAGAAACCTTGATGTTACTAACTTTGAGGTAAACCTCATTGAGGTACAGTAAAACCTCTCTATAACGGCCACTAAATTGTGTTAATTATTTGGTATTTAGGGCAGGTGACTGTTTAAAGCATGGTGAAAGTAAAACAGAACGTTCCACCTGCCTGTAACACAAAATACTTGATGTAATTTAGCAGTCACCGTTTAGGGAATCAACATTGCCTATGGAAAACGTTTCAATATGCCTGCAATGTCCGTCTTTCTAGGAATCGTATGACTGAAATTGTCGCTAGATCCGTGCATTACGATCTTTAACACATTCCCTCCTAGTGACACATCTTGGCGCCTCTGTAAAAGTCACATTTAGAAACCATTGTGATAAAATATTTATCACAATGGTTTGAAAACTACACAATTCTAATATTTTCCTTTTTTCTAGTAAATGCTCCTTTCCGGTAGATTTATTCAAAGAGGTTGGGTCTAAAAATAGTCTAGGAGGGAATGAGTTAACACTTCCACAGCCAAATAAATAGTCATCTATGACCGTGCCAGTTGCCAAAGTGGAGTTTCCTTCAAGTTCTTTACAAGGTATAATCAGTGTGGCAAACAGTTTGGATCCTGATGAGGCGCCCAGTTATATCAGTTCGTTGGCGTCTCGTCTGGATCCAAACTGTCTGTACATATAAGCACTCACAGATGCGACATTGACAGCGGAAAAGTTAAAAGGATTTAAACCAAACCGGCTGCATTTACAAATTGGAATTGGCTACCGGTTTTGCGATTAAAAGAGCTTATTTAATCCGTGAAAGCCCCAAAGACAAGATAAATTTGCCCAAATATGTCTTATGAAGCCATCTAAATGTCATCTGTAGACACATTTGGGCAATAATGTGTTGTCGATGCATCCTTTGGAAAACTGCTTGTGCAACAATAGCGCAGACCCTGATCAGAAGGCTCCATTAAGATAGGTGGTATTTTAGAGGAATTGAAAACTACTCATATGTGTCAACGCGTAGAAGTTTAGGTCTTTAAATTTTATTGAGTCCAAATTACTATGTTTTTGTAATTTTGTGTTTAACAAACTTGTAGAATTTTACCAACACTGTAACTTTGTGCATGATATCATTGAATATAGTATATACTAAGAAGCCACAGTAATGGAGACACCAACAGAATCAGAAAATACGTTAATGGAGACACGAACAGGATCAAAAACTACATTGATGAAGACACCAACAGAATCAGAAATTACATTAATGGAGACACGAACAGGATCAAAAACTACATTGATGAAGACACCAACAGAATCAGAAATTACATTAATGGAGACACCAACAGGATCAAAAACTACATTGATGGAGACACCAACAGAATGAGAAACTACATTGATGAAGAAACCAACAGAATGAGAAGCCACATTAATGGAGACACCAACAGAATGAGGATATGGTCCCAAAAATTGCCTGTCTAATGTAACGTCCTTGATTGACAGTCGGAGAGAGAATACTATCAATTGCAAGAAACCTTGATGTTACTAACTTTGAGGTAAACCTCATTGAGGTACAGTAAAACCTCTCTATAACGGCCATTAAATTGTGTTAATTATTTGGTATTTAGGGCAGGTGACTGTTTAAAGCATGGTGAAAGTAAAACAGAACGTTCCACCTGCCTGTAACACAAAATACTTGATGTAATTTAGCAGTCACCGTTTAGGGAATCAACATTGCCTATGGAAAACGTTTCAATATGCCTGCAATGTCCGTCTTTCTAGGAATCGTATGACTGAAATTGTCGCTAGATCCGTGCATTACGATCTTTAACACATTCCCTCCTAGTGACACATCTTGGCGCCTCTGTAAAAGTCACATTTAGAAACCATTGTGATAAAATATTTATCACAATGGTTTGAAAACTACACAATTCTAATATTTTCCTTTTTTCTAGTAAATGCTCCTTTCCGGTAGATTTATTCAAAGAGGTTGGGTCTAAAAATAGTCTAGGAGGGAATGAGTTAACAATTCCACAGCCAAATAAATAGTCATCTATGACCGTGCCAGTTGCCAAAGTGGAGTTTCCTTCAAGTTCTTTACAAGGTATAATCAGTGTGCCAAACAGTTTGGATCCTGATGAGGCGCCCAGTTATATCAGTTCGTTGGCGTCTCGTCTGGATCCAAACTGTCTGTACATATAAGCACTCACAGATGCGACATTGACAGCGGAAAAGTTAAAAGGATTTAAACCAAACCGGCTGCATTTACAAATTGGAATTGGCTACCGGTTTTGCGATTAAAAGAGATTTAATCCGTGAAAGCCCCAAAGACAAGATAAATTTGCCCAAATATGTCTTATGAAGCCATCTAAATGTCATCTGTAGACACATTTGGGCAATAATGTGTTGTCGATGCATCCTTTGGAAAACTGCTTGTGCAACAATAGCGCAGACCCTGATCAGAAGGCTCCATTAAGATAGGTGGTATTTTAGAGGAATTGAAAACTACTCATATGTGTCAACGCGTAGAAGTTTAGGTCTTTAAATTTTATTGAGTCCAAATTACTATGTTTTTGTAATTTTGTGTTTAACAAACTTGTAGAATTTTACCAACACTGTAACTTTGTGCATGATATCATTGAATATAGTATATACTAAGAAGCCACAGTAATGGAGACACCAACAGAATCAGAAAATACGTTAATGGAGACACGAACAGGATCAAAAACTACATTGATGAAGACACCAACAGAATCAGAAATTACATTAATGGAGACACGAACAGGATCAAAAACTACATTGATGAAGACACCAACAGAATCAGAAATTACATTAATGGAGACACCAACAGGATCAAAAACTACATTGATGGAGACACCAACAGAATGAGAAACTACATTGATGAAGAAACCAACAGAATGAGAAGCCACATTAATGGAGACACCAACAGAATGAGGATATGGTCCCAAAAATTGCATGTCTAATGTAACGTCCTTGATTGACAGTCGGAGAGAGAATACTATCAATTGCAAGAAACCTTGATGTTACTAACTTTGAGGTAAACCTCATTGAGGTACAGTAAAACCTCTCTATAACGGCCACTAAATTGTGTTAATTATTTGGTATTTAGGGCAGGTGACTGTTTAAAGCATGGTGAAAGTAAAACAGAACGTTCCACCTGCCTGTAACACAAAATACTTGATGTAATTTAGCAGTCACCGTTTAGGGAATCAACATTGCCTATGGAAAACGTTTCAATATGCCTGCAATGTCCGTCTTTCTAGGAATCGTATGACTGAAATTGTCGCTAGATCCGTGCATTACGATCTTTAACACATTCCCTCCTAGTGACACATCTTGGCGCCTCTGTAAAAGTCACATTTAGAAACCATTGTGATAAAATATTTATCACAATGGTTTGAAAACTACACAATTCTAATATTTTCCTTTTTCTAGTAAATGCTCCTTTCCGGTAGATTTATTCAAAGAGGTTGGGTCTAAAAATAGTCTAGGAGGGAATGAGTTAACACTTCCACAGCCAAATAAATAGTCATCTATGACCGTGCCAGTTGCCAAAGTGGAGTTTCCTTCAAGTTCTTTACAAGGTATAATCAGTGTGGCAAACAGTTTGGATCCTGATGAGGCGCCCAGTTATATCAGTTCGTTGGCGTCTCGTCTGGATCCAAACTGTCTGTACATATAAGCACTCACAGATGCGACATTGACAGCGGAAAAGTTAAAAGGATTTAAACCAAACCGGCTGCATTTACAAATTGGAATTGGCTACCGGTTTTGCGATTAAAAGAGCTTATTTAATCCGTGAAAGCCCCAAAGACAAGATAAATTTGCCCAAATATGTCTTATGAAGCCATCTAAATGTCATCTGTAGACACATTTGGGCAATAATGTGTTGTCGATGCATCCTTTGGAAAACTGCTTGTGCAACAATAGCGCAGACCCTGATCAGAAGGCTCCATTAAGATAGGTGGTATTTTAGAGGAATTGAAAACTACTCATATGTGTCAACGCGTAGAAGTTTAGGTCTTTAAATTTTATTGAGTCCAAATTACTATGTTTTTGTAATTTTGTGTTTAACAAACTTGTAGAATTTTACCAACACTGTAACTTTGTGCATGATATCATTGAATATAGTATATACTAAGAAGCCACAGTAATGGAGACACCAACAGAATCAGAAAATACGTTAATGGAGACACGAACAGGATCAAAAACTACATTGATGAAGACACCAACAGAATCAGAAATTACATTAATGGAGACACGAACAGGATCAAAAGCTACATTGATGAAGACACCAACAGAATCAGAAATTACATTAATGGAGACACCAACAGGATCAAAAACTACATTGATGGAGACACCAACAGAATGAGAAACTACATTGATGAAGAAACCAACAGAATGAGAAGCCACATTAATGGAGACACCAACAGAATGAGGATATGGTCCCAAAAATTGCATGTCTAATGTAACGTCCTTGATTGACAGTCGGAGAGAGAATACTATCAATTGCAAGAAACCTTGATGTCACTAACTTTGAGGTAAACCTCATTGAGGTACAGTAAAACCTCTCTATAACGGCCACTAAATTGTGTTAATTATTTGGTATTTAGGGCAGGTGACTGTTTAAAGCATGGTGAAAGTAAAACAGAACGTTCCACCTGCCTGTAACACAAAATACTTGATGTAATTTAGCAGTCACCGTTTAGGGAATCAACATTGCCTATGGAAAACGTTTCAATATGCCTGCAATGTCCGTCTTTCTAGGAATCGTATGACTGAAATTGTCGCTAGATCCGTGCATTACGATCTTTAACACATTCCCTCCTAGTGACACATCTTGGCGCCTCTGTAAAAGTCACATTTAGAAACCATTGTGATAAAATATTTATCACAATGGTTTGAAAACTACACAATTCTAATATTTTCCTTTTTTCTAGTAAATGCTCCTTTCCGGTAGATTTATTCAAAGAGGTTGGGTCTAAAAATAGTCTAGGAGGGAATGAGTTAACACTTCCACAGCCAAATAAATAGTCATCTATGACCGTGCCAGTTGCCAAAGTGGAGTTTCCTTCAAGTTCTTTACAAGGTATAATCAGTGTGCCAAACAGTTTGGATCCTGATGAGGCGCCCAGTTATATCAGTTCGTTGGCGTCTCGTCTGGATCCAAACTGTCTGTACATATAAGCACTCACAGATGCGACATTGACAGCGGAAAAGTTAAAAGGATTTAAACCAAACCGGCTGCATTTACAAATTGGAATTGGCTACCGGTTTTGCGATTAAAAGAGCTTATTTAATCCGTGAAAGCCCCAAAGACAAGATAAATTTGCCCAAATATGTCTTATGAAGCCATCTAAATGTCATCTGTAGACACATTTGGGCAATAATGTGTTGTCGATGCATCCTTTGGAAAACTGCTTGTGCAACAATAGCGCAGACCCTGATCAGAAGGCTCCATTAAGATAGGTGGTATTTTAGAGGAATTGAAAACTACTCATGGAAAACGTTTCAATATGCCTGCAATGTCCGTCTTTCTAGGAATCGTATGACTGAAATTGTCGCTAGATCCGTGCATTACGATCTTTAACACATTCCCTCCTAGTGACACATCTTGGCGCCTCTGTAAAAGTCACATTTAGAAACCATTGTGATAAAATATTTATCACAATGGTTTGAAAACTACACAATTCTAATATTTTCCTTTTTTCTAGTAAATGCTCCTTTCCGGTAGATTTATTCAAAGAGGTTGGGTCTAAAAATAGTCTAGGAGGGAATGAGTTAACACTTCCACAGCCAAATAAATAGTCATCTATGACCGTGCCAGTTGCCAAAGTGGAGTTTCCTTCAAGTTCTTTACAAGGTATAATCAGTGTGGCAAACAGTTTGGATCCTGATGAGGCGCCCAGTTATATCAGTTCGTTGGCGTCTCGTCTGGATCCAAACTGTCTGTACATATAAGCACTCACAGATGCGACATTGACAGCGGAAAAGTTAAAAGGATTTAAACCAAACCGGCTGCATTTACAAATTGGAATTGGCTACCGGTTTTGCGATTAAAAGAGCTTATTTAATCCGTGAAAGCCCCAAAGACAAGATAAATTTGCCCAAATATGTCTTATGAAGCCATCTAAATGTCATCTGTAGACACATTTGGGCAATAATGTGTTGTCGATGCATCCTTTGGAAAACTGCTTGTGCAACAATAGCGCAGACCCTGATCAGAAGGCTCCATTAAGATAGGTGGTATTTTAGAGGAATTGAAAACTACTCATATGTGTCAACGCGTAGAAGTTTAGGTCTTTAAATTTTATTGAGTCCAAATTACTATGTTTTTGTAATTTTGTGTTTAACAAACTTGTAGAATTTTACCAACACTGTAACTTTGTGCATGATATCATTGAATATAGTATATACTAAGAAGCCACAGTAATGGAGACACCAACAGAATCAGAAAATACGTTAATGGAGACACGAACAGGATCAAAAACTACATTGATGAAGACACCAACAGAATCAGAAATTACATTAATGGAGACACGAACAGGATCAAAAACTACATTGATGAAGACACCAACAGAATCAGAAATTACATTAATGGAGACACCAACAGGATCAAAAACTACATTGATGGAGACACCAACAGAATGAGAAACTACATTGATGAAGAAACCAACAGAATGAGAAGCCACATTAATGGAGACACCAACAGAATGAGGATATGGTCCCAAAAATTGCATGTCTAATGTAACGTCCTTGATTGACAGTCGGAGAGAGAATACTATCAATTGCAAGAAACCTTGATGTTACTAACTTTGAGGTAAACCTCATTGAGGTACAGTAAAACCTCTCTATAACGGCCACTAAATTGTGTTAATTATTTGGTATTTAGGGCAGGTGACTGTTTAAAGCATGGTGAAAGTAAAACAGAACGTTCTACCTGCCTGTAACACAAAATACTTGATGTAATTTAGCAGTCACCGTTTAGGGAATCAACATTGCCTATGGAAAACGTTTCAATATGCCTCCAATGTCCGTCTTTCTAGGAATCGTATGACTGAAATTGTCGCTAGATCCGTGCATTACGATCTTTAACACATTCCCTCCTAGTGACACATCTTGGCGCCTCTGTAAAAGTCACATTTAGAAACCATTGTGATAAAATATTTATCACAATGGTTTGAAAACTACACAATTCTAATATTTTCCTTTTTTCTAGTAAATGCTCCTTTCCGGTAGATTTATTCAAAGAGGTTGGGTCTAAAAATAGTCTAGGAGGGAATGAGTTAACACTTCCACAGCCAAATAAATAGTCATCTATGACCGTGCCAGTTGCCAAAGTGGAGTTTCCTTCAAGTTCTTTACAAGGTATAATCAGTGTGCCAAACAGTTTGGATCCTGATGAGGCGCCCAGTTATATCAGTTCGTTGGCGTCTCGTCTGGATCCAAACTGTCTGTACATATAAGCACTCACAGATGCGACATTGACAGCGGAAAAGTTAAAAGGATTTAAACCAAACCGGCTGCATTTACAAATTGGAATTGGCTACCGGTTTTGCGATTAAAAGAGCTTATTTAATCCGTGAAAGCCCCAAAGACAAGATAAATTTGCCCAAATATGTCTTATGAAGCCATCTAAATGTCATCTGTAGACACATTTGGGCAATAATGTGTTGTCGATGCATCCTTTGGAAAACTGCTTGTGCAACAATAGCGCAGACCCTGATCAGAAGGCTCCATTAAGATAGGTGGTATTTTAGAGGAATTGAAAACTACTCATATGTGTCAACGCGTAGAAGTTTAGGTCTTTAAATTTTATTGAGTCCAAATTACTATGTTTTTGTAATTTTGTGTTTAACAAACTTGTAGAATTTTACCAACACTGTAACTTTGTGCATGATATCATTGAATATAGTATATACTAAGAAGCCACAGTAATGGAGACACCAACAGAATCAGAAAATACGTTAATGGAGACACGAACAGGATCAAAAACTACATTGATGAAGACACCAACAGAATCAGAAATTACATTAATGGAGACACGAACAGGATCAAAAACTACATTGATGAAGACACCAACAGAATCAGAAATTACATTAATGGAGACACCAACAGGATCAAAAACTACATTGATGGAGACACCAACAGAATGAGAAACTACATTGATGAAGAAACCAACAGAATGAGAAGCCACATTAATGGAGACACCAACAGAATGAGGATATGGTCCCAAAAATTGCATGTCTAATGTAACGTCCTTGATTGACAGTCGGAGAGAGAATACTATCAATTGCAAGAAACCTTGATGTTACTAACTTTGAGGTAAACCTCATTGAGGTACAGTAAAACCTCTCTATAACGGCCACTAAATTGTGTTAATTATTTGGTATTTAGGGCAGGTGACTGTTTAAAGCATGGTGAAAGTAAAACAGAACGTTCCACCTGCCTGTAACACAAAATACTTGATGTAATTTAGCAGTCACCGTTTAGGGAATCAACATTGCCTATGGAAAACGTTTCAATATGCCTGCAATGTCCGTCTTTCTAGGAATCGTATGACTGAAATTGTCGCTAGATCCGTGCATTACGATCTTTAACACATTCCCTCCTAGTGACACATCTTGGCGCCTCTGTAAAAGTCACATTTAGAAACCATTGTGATAAAATATTTATCACAATGGTTTGAAAACTACACAATTCTAATATTTTCCTTTTTTCTAGTAAATGCTCCTTTCCGGTAGATTTATTCAAAGAGGTTGGGTCTAAAAATAGTCTAGGAGGGAATGAGTTAACACTTCCACAGCCAAATAAATAGTCATCTATGACCGTGCCAGTTGCCAAAGTGGAGTTTCTTTCAAGTTCTTTACAAGGTATAATCAGTGTGCCAAACAGTTTGGATCCTGATGAGGCGCCCAGTTATATCAGTTCGTTGGCGTCTCGTCTGGATCCAAACTGTCTGTACATATAAGCACTCACAGATGCGACATTGACAGCGGAAAAGTTAAAAGGATTTAAACCAAACCGGCTGCATTTACAAATTGGAATTGGCTACCGGTTTTGCGATTAAAAGAGCTTATTTAATCCGTGAAAGCCCCAAAGACAAGATAAATTTGCCCAAATATGTCTTATGAAGCCATCTAAATGTCATCTGTAGACACATTTGGGCAATAATGTGTTGTCGATGCATCCTTTGGAAAACTGCTTGTGCAACAATAGCGCAGACCCTGATCAGAAGGCTCCATTAAGATAGGTGGTATTTTAGAGGAATTGAAAACTACTCATATGTGTCAACGCGTAGAAGTTTAGGTCTTTAAATTTTATTGAGTCCAAATTACTATGTTTTTGTAATTTTGTGTTTAACAAACTTGTAGAATTTTACCAACACTGTAACTTTGTGCATGATATCATTGAATATAGTATATACTAAGAAGCCACAGTAATGGAGACACCAACAGAATCAGAAAATACGTTAATGGAGACACGAACAGGATCAAAAACTACATTGATGAAGACACCAACAGAATCAGAAATTACATTAATGGAGACACGAACAGGATCAAAAACTACATTGATGAAGACACCAACAGAATCAGAAATTACATTAATGGAGACACCAACAGGATCAAAAACTACATTGATGGAGACACCAACAGAATGAGAAACTACATTGATGAAGAAACCAACAGAATGAGAAGCCACATTAATGGAGACACCAACAGAATGAGGATATGGTCCCAAAAATTGCATGTCTAATGTAACGTCCTTGATTGACAGTCGGAGAGAGAATACTATCAATTGCAAGAAACCTTGATGTTACTAACTTTGAGGTAAACCTCATTGAGGTACAGTAAAACATCTCTATAACGGCCACTAAATTGTGTTAATTATTTGGTATTTAGGGCAGGTGACTGTTTAAAGCATGGTGAAAGTAAAACAGAACGTTCCACCTGCCTGTAACACAAAATACTTGATGTAATTTAGCAGTCACCGTTTAGGGAATCAACATTGCCTATGGAAAACGTTTCAATATGCCTGCAATGTCCGTCTTTCTAGGAATCGTATGACTGAAATTGTCGCTAGATCCGTGCATTACGATCTTTAACACATTCCCTCCTAGTGACACATCTTGGCGCCTCTGTAAAAGTCACATTTAGAAACCATTGTGATAAAATATTTATCACAATGGTTTGAAAACTACACAATTCTAATATTTTCCTTTTTTCTAGTAAATGCTCCTTTCCGGTAGATTTATTCAAAGAGGTTGGGTCTAAAAATAGTCTAGGAGGGAATGAGTTAACACTTCCACAGCCAAATAAATAGTCATCTATGACCGTGCCAGTTGCCAAAGTGGAGTTTCCTTCAAGTTCTTTACAAGGTATAATCAGTGTGCCAAACAGTTTGGATCCTGATGAGGCGCCCAGTTATATCAGTTCGTTGGCGTCTCGTCTGGATCCAAACTGTCTGTACATATAAGCACTCACAGATGCGACATTGACAGCGGAAAAGTTAAAAGGATTTAAACCAAACCGGCTGCATTTACAAATTGGAATTGGCTACCGGTTTTGCGATTAAAAGAGCTTATTTAATCCGTGAAAGCCCCAAAGACAAGATAAATTTGCCCAAATATGTCTTATGAAGCCATCTAAATGTCATCTGTAGACACATTTGGGCAATAATGTGTTGTCGATGCATCCTTTGGAAAACTGCTTGTGCAACAATAGCGCAGACCCTGATCAGAAGGCTCCATTAAGATAGGTGGTATTTTAGAGGAATTGAAAACTACTCATATGTGTCAACGCGTAGAAGTTTAGGTCTTTAAATTTTATTGAGTCCAAATTACTATGTTTTTGTAATTTTGTGTTTAACAAACTTGTAGAATTTTACCAACACTGTAACTTTGTGCATGATATCATTGAATATAGTATATACTAAGAAGCCACAGTAATGGAGACACCAACAGAATCAGAAAATACGTTAATGGAGACACGAACAGGATCAAAAACTACATTGATGAAGACACCAACAGAATCAGAAATTACATTAATGGAGACACCAACAGGATCAAAAACTACATTGATGGAGACACCAACAGAATGAGAAACTACATTGATGAAGAAACCAACAGAATGAGAAGCCACATTAATGGAGACACCAACAGAATGAGGATGTGGTCCCAAAAATTGCATGTCTAATGTAACGTCCTTGATTGACAGTCGGAGAGAGAATACTATCAATTGCAATGCAAATGCTCTGGACAGTAAGCCACAAAGGATATATAAACCAATATAAATGTTTATAACGAAAATCGTTTCCATGGTATCTGATTGGATGTCTAGACAGTTAATAATGTCTGGAACAGGTACACGCATGGACATTATCACTGATATTCAAACTGCTTTAACCAGTTTGTTATCGATGTTGTATTAAACGCGTCACTGACACGCGAATACTACCAGACAATACATTTCCCTTGCCATGTGCATTCGTGGTCACTTTTAGCATGTTCACCTTTGACAATAGTTTGGAGTCATATAGAACGCCGAGGAAACCAGGGTCCATGCTTATAAAAGTTTTTAGTTGAGTCAAGTTTTTGATTAGTCATATTTGAGCCTTTGGCCTTTGGCTCAAATCTGATCAATCAAAAACTTGAGAACGAAATCAGACTCAACTAAAAGTTTTATAAGCATGGATAATGAAGATCCACACTGTCTGTTTTTGAATTCGTATTCCGAAGAACCTATTTAATAGAGCAACCACGTAATTAATAGATATCTGTCTTTAAAAGTATGTGTTTGCTTAACCGTTTCCCCTCGTAGAAACGCATTCTCGCGCCTTTGCAAACAGAGAAGACCCAGATCAGACGGCTCATATAGGAGCCGTCTGATCAGGGTCTACTCTGTTAGCATATGGAATAATACAGACCCGATTCAAGAGTTTCTGAAATGGTCAAAATTCACTGGCCATTACAATGAATTTCTTAAATGCATAAATTCTTGTAAAATATTCATGATGGAAATGGTTAATAGAGGTCAGTATGAAGTAATGCAGACATCTCCTATAGTAGCTTTCTGCATGGAGTTCGAACTGCATTACTCTACCATTTGGCTTTTTACCCTCTCCCTCTTCTGTGTTTATTTCAAATTCAAATACCTACTGAATATTCATGGACAAAATACTTATAATGAAATGTGGAAGGTGGAATATTGTAGCCATTTTAGAATGTAAAGAAACAGATATATCAAATTCCATTGGCAAACAGAGCAGACCCCGATCAGACGGATCCTATTGGAGCCGTCTGGTCTGGGACTACTCTGTTTGCAAATACGTGAAACCGCGTTTATATAAAGGAGAGGGTTTAACCTAGAAATGTGTGTCTTTTTGCTAGAACATTTAGAGAGATCTTGCTGTACTCTTGTATATTGTAATGGACGCACAACTTTGCATGCGTAAGTTAATTAGTTTTTATAGGTTTACTATTTCCAGACAGTCTTATTGATCATATATATTATTCTTGAAGGTTAACGATGATTGTTCAGTGAATTTGGTGAGGTGTTCAGCTTTCGTCTTCGTGGTGTATGAAGCTTTCGGCCTAAACCTACCTTGTGTAGATAATCTGATCTTCCTTTTGGGGAGGAAAATTCCATATTTGGTGTTACTTATAATTTTACAAACATTTAAATCAAATGTTCTGGTCTTGTTTCCTGAAATTGGTACATGTAGTATTTATAGCTATCCTATTATTTATAACTATAAATCAGTTCAGTCACAATATGTAAATACACATTTAAATTTTAACCTTTTACTCCGTGTAAGAAATAATGACATCACGAATATTAATTCGATGCATTTTTATAAAGGCAAGCTTTTGTCAAGGCAGAAACTGTAGAATCAGATCTATATAATACCATAAGCAAAACGATCAGATCCAGATCAGACGGCTCCAACAGGAGCCGTCTGCCCTGGATATTCTACGTTTGTAACGGCATAAAAAGGCGTATTTATGGAGTAAATGATTAACCTTTAATCTCTTTATGTGCCAAATTTCTTATTGTCGTCTGCAACCCAATTTTGTTAAAACATTTCGGTAAATTAAGGAAATGATATTAAATTTCAAAGGAATAAACCACAGATATATAGATGATTGAGACAACAAGTGAAGTCCCTGACCAGACGCCGCCTGGAAAAAGGCGGCGTCTGATCTGGGACTGCACTATTTGTCGTGGTGCATGTTTGCGACATTGGCGGTGAAAGGGTTAATCTCTCAAACGAGACCTGACTGGCATTTGCAAACGGCTTGCGTCTAGATGAGACGCCGAGTAACGGGGCGTCTTATCAGGATCCAAGCTGTTGTCGGTTTTATAAATGTTTTAAACGAATGAATCTGACGTATGTAGACTGTTTAACAGATCAATAGACAATATTTTTCTGCATTTATTTTTACAAACAGCCTGAATCTAGGTGAGTCAATGAAAACGTATCATTAGGAGCCAAGCTGTTTGACACGGGGTCAATTGTTTCTCAAAAGGTTAACTTATATACCTTTCCCTGTTTAATATTCATGTAAGAAATAATGACACCATGTATGTTTTATTAGCGTATCTTGTATAATATTTACACATATACATACAGTATGCTTTGGCATTGAAAGAGTCGGAGATGTAATAATTTCTTCGACTCCAAGAGGAACCGTCCTATCGGGATCTACTCTGTTTGCAAAGACGTATCTATGAAGTAAGGGTTGAAATATGGCATTAGTTTTGAACCTTCACGTATGATTCATGAGGCAGGATTCCATCTGAAAGAAGATTTCCATCGCACGTTAACCCTTTCACCGCCAATGTCGCAAAAAATGCACCACGACAAATAGTGCAGTCCCAGATCAGTCACCGCCTTTTCAAGGCGGCTTCTGATCAGGGACTTCACTTTTTGTCTCAAACTCTATTTCTGTATCTTTGTTTTATTTAATATGTGTCTTATTTCCTTATTTTACCGAATGGTTTTAAAAACTTGGATTGCAGACGACAATTAGAAATTTGGCACCGAAAGGGTTAAACTATGTGATAAAAATTATATATTTATTCACAGACAAACCAAAATCATTGATTTCAGGGAGATGTGTACCAAATCAACAGAAATTGTTTCTGTACTTCCTTTATCTGGTGAATATTCAAGTAAAAAATAATTCCATCATGAATATAAACTAGTTCATATCTTGTAATGGCATATAGAATACGGGCAATTTGGCCATGCCAGAAAGTGTAGAAGCAGGCCTATATCATGTCGTAAGCAAATAGAGCAGACCCTGATCAGATTAGACACTTCCTGCAGGCATCAAAATTGTATACAGTAAAATCTCGATTATTCGAATTTTCTGTAAAGAAGAATATTGACCCGTTTAGGCAGGTGGCTGCTTAATGCATGTTGAAAGTCAGGCAGAAAGCTCCTAGAGGAACTTTCTGCATGATTTCCACCATGCATTAAGCTGCCACCTGTCTTAAAGATCGATAAAAATAAGTATTTTAGTGTTCGAATAATCGAGATTTTACTGTATATCAGGAAAAGGGTTATAAGCAAATCAAAAAGATCTTCAAAACGTTGTCTGGAAAAGCTCGTAAAAGTATTGAATATTCTGTCTGCTTTGGGATATTGAGGCCAAGCAACGACAATACATTAAATTGGCACAGACATATGCAATTATAAGGAACGTTGCAGACAAACAACTACGGTATAGATATAAAGATTTGTCATTACTTTCCAAAGCTATAGATATAGTATTTTGGGTTTCATAAGGTTCTGTAAGACAAACATTGATAGCATACAAAATAGCATCGCTTGATTGTGTAGAGTAATACCCCACTAAACTGGAATTTTAGTAAAGATGAAATGAAATAGTTTCTGGTCTGTTATATATAATAACCAGACTTTATAAGTAAATACTATTTGACTTGACTAGGTAGGTGGCTGCTAGATAGCATGTGAGGCGTCATCCTCGAGCTCTGCCTGCCACGCTTCAATATCGCCACACACCTTTTCATTGCAGCATATGAAGGGGACTCATTCCTTGGTGTTGCTACCATGTCAGTATGGATATCTTTAGGTGCTATAGACGTTTCTTATGCAAATATTGAATCACTGCTCTTTCAGCGATTCTGTCCATTTTGAAAAGTCACATGCCATGTTTACTTTAGAGTACCCTATTACTTCTTTGACATAAACAGACCAAATGACACTAGTCTTCGGGTACACGGCCTTAAATAGTCAGGGAATAGTAGGGACCCTGCTTAACGCCTTTATCCCTTTCCCTGTTCTATGTTTATTCCAAATGTCAATACCTACTGAATATTCACGAACATTATAGTTATAAAGAAATATGGAAGATGGAACATTGTCGCCATTTTAGAAAGTAAAGAAACAGATTGTCAAATTCTATGAGCCAAACAGAGCAGACCCTGATCAGACGGCTCCTCTAGGAGCCGTCTGATCTGGGTCTACACTGTTTGCAAATGCGTGAAACACGTCTATATGAGGGAAATGGTTAATACAAGGCACCTCTCACAACTTATCAATCAGTCCTCGTAAGTTTGGATAATTCCATTCCAGCACCCATTTGTTTTTAGCTATTTACATATACATGTACACATGTATACGTACAACGTACCATATTCAGAGGCACAAACTATGATAACATGTAGTTGACTTCACTTTTAATTCATGCAATAAATAATGCCTTCATGAATATTTATAAGCTGTGTGTTTTACTTATAAATGAACACATGATGTTTTAGCTATGGCAGAAACTGCATAATCAGATCTATGTAATTATATAAACAAACAGAGCAGACCCTTGCAGACAGCTCCTACAGAAGTCGTATGATCTGGGTCTGCTCTATTTGCAAATATATCACGAGAAGTCTCTATTGGGTAAATGGTTAATAACTGAATATCTACCGCACATTCGATAGAATTATATTCCACCATCAATCCGATATGTCATTTTGAAATTCGAAGCAAAATGACGCCTCAAATACGTATATCTTACTCTTATCCTGTGGCATAATCAGGGGATGACTGGTATCTGCAAATATCTTGGTTATCTGAGTATTAACATGACTAGCATTTATAACGAGATTGGATCTAGAGCAGATGTCAAACTATTGCTGCTCAAATCTGAATAGCACACAATGTGAACTACATGACATAAACAGGATAAAAACACAATGGAACGACAATAATCACAGACAGGATTACAGTTGACAAATTTCCAAGAAATTCTCATTTGAATATATTAAAACATCTGCATAAATTGTACATCTTGTCCTCTAGCTGGAAAACAAGTTAGCAAAAAACTTGTCGGAATGGTGACCTTGAAGCATTGACTCATACATCCATATTGATTTCCGTGAAACCAACAAAAAAACACCAGACAGTAAACACGCCAATATCTCCTATGGCTGCAAACAAGTTATCAGCTATCTCTACCCTGTCAACCCTGAATTTTCAGAGTGGAATAACCTACCAGTGTTCAACAACAGAGTCCATTTTGTATAAAAGGTTTACACTTGCTAGAGGAATTTGAATCAAAAACATTGTAGGCCCTGATCAGAGGGCTCCTCTAGGAGCCCTCTGATCAGGGCCTGCAATGTTTCCAATAGCCAGTGCTTGCGTGTCCTACATTCGAAGGGTTGATGTTGTCTGAAAAAGTCAAACAATATTGAAATTTCTGTCTGCATCTGCTGATTAGGTCACGAACGATATAAAAAAAACAACCTCTGAATTAGACGAAGATGCACATATTGTCTGTATGGTCGGCAGCACATCCGCACGCAGATATTTGTAAATAATGTAGACCCAGATAAGTCCAGATTGACCGTACATGTGCCTGTGAGTAGGGTTTACATTTTTTTACTGTTGATGCAGACAGTGTAGATTCAAAGCGGGCGCTGTGTACCAACGCGATGGGATGCTGACGTACATGTTTTGAAAATGTTCTCTTTTACAGATTTCAATATCTGTAGATATATACGTTGATATATATATAAACAAGAAAGTGTTTGTGAAACACTTAACCCCCCCCCCCCGACCTTTGGCCCTGAAGGATGACTTTGACCTTTGATCCATGGATCAGAGAGTTGAACGCGACACATCGTCTTTGTGTGGTAAATATATGTGTCAGGTTATTTTGAAATCCATTCACAGATAAAAACAAAAGTTACGGAAGGGACACGAAATTTGGGACGGACGGATGGGCGGATGGAAGGACAGGCGGGAGTGACGCACAATGCGATTACTATATGCCCGCCGTTGGGAAGAACGAAGATTTTATGAAACGTTGAATAAATCCTAATATACAGACAGGCAATACACTGTTTGGAAAGTCGTCGAAATGCGTATTTATGTAGTAAAGGATTAGACGAAAATATGTTGAATTATTAAATCTGACTCCTCCTTTTATGAATATTAATTAAGCAAAAACTTGTATGAACATTTAATACTGTAAGAAATAATTTGTATCACAAACCGTGCAGATCCTGAGAAAGGGTATCCCGCGGGAACCCTTCGATCTTTGTTATCACTTTATGCAAGGGTAGTATGTACTCCCGCGTGTAAAGGGTGAAACCTATGGTGAATACTCATGGCAGACTCCGCCTTAACCCTTTCGGTGCCAGCATTGTCGTCTGCTGGGCATAGTTTCGTTTATTTTTGGTGTAAGTGTGTGTACTTCTTCCATTTTCTTTATGAAACAGTAAACAGAGTGCCAAACAGGTTGGATCCTGATGAGACGCCGAGTTACTCGGCGTCTCATCTGGATTCAAACTCTTTACATGTGATATCATAGACCCGTCATTGTGGCACGGAAGGGGCTAATAAGTATTTGTTTCTTATATTCTTATATACAAAAATGAATACAGTTGAACCTCGTTAACACGAACTTGAAGGGACCATACTAATTAGTTCGAGATAACAGAAGTTCGAGTCATTCGATTTCTAATCTGAACAATTTCTCAATGCCACAGCTTAATACAGATCTAAAGTAATGCTGAAAGCTCCTATAGGAGCTTTCAGCATTACTTTTGACCTGTATTAAGCTGTGGCATGTGTTTCCAGATATATGTACCGGTGTATTTTAGAGCAAATATGTATTGTAAGTTTTGGAAGGACTGAACTTTTTGTTCGAGTATATCGAAGTTCGGGTTATCCGAGTTCGAGATATCGAAGTTCAACTGTATATCGCCATGGCAAATAAAGTTAAAGTCCCTCTTAACCGAAAGTTTAACTTAGTATCAATGCCTGTCAATGGTTGACATTCATTTCACTCTGCTTTAATCTCCAGTTTAAAAGTTCAGTTTAGATGTCGGTTACTGTACTATAAACTTATATCTAAGATATTTAAACAGAACAGCTACTGCTCAGGCGGCTCTTGCCTACAGGAACCGTCTGATACAGGTCTACCGTGTTTGCAAAAGCGTCAAAATGCGTCTTTATGAAGTAAAGGGTTAATGCGATTGGTCATATAAAGCATTCATTGTTTTGCTTATGTATCTCTTGTCCATGACCTATGTACTTTTACTTTCTATTGATTAATTTACCGTCTTCCGTTTACCCTTCAACTGCTAAACACGACCTGACTATCATTTGAAAACAAATTGGATACTGATGAGACGCCGAGTAACTCGTCGTCTCATCAGGATCCAAGCTGTGTGGAAATCAGTGAATATTTTCTCAAAATCGTAATCGCTTTGGACGTAGTCAAAACTAAATCGAACAAATCGTAAATTTGAGCGGACATTATTTTATTCACAATGGGACAAGGTTTAACATATGTTCTATTAATTATACAGTCATTTTCAAGAAGTACCTGATAGCACGGCAGCTATATGTATTGCACCTGTCATTTTGAATTGCTCTTTTCCTTTACAGAACAAGTTACTGTTCATTCCACGGATACTCGTCATGCAAACAAACAATAAAAAACAGAGCACACTTATCGCCTTTATTAGCAGTACAGTAGAACATCTCTTAAGCGATCATTGATTTATTGAATATAGGAGTCTTAAAAAAGCAGGTAGTTGCTTAATGCAGGGCGAAAGTAATGCAGAAAGCTCCAATAGGAGCTTTCTGCATTACAGTAAAACCTGTCTAATACGGCCACTAAAGTGTGTTAATTAGTTGGTATTTAGGACTGCTTTAAAGCAAGCTGAAAATAAAACAGAACGCTCCTATAGGAGCGTTCTGTTTTACTTTCACCTCGCTTTAAGCATCCGCCTGCCTTTAACACAAAATACTTGATGTAATTTAGTGGCCGTTATAGAGAGGTTTCACTGTACTTTCGACCTGCATTAAGTTACCACCTGTCTTAAAGACACAACTTTAGACATATATTTAATGGTCGCTTAACCCTTTCACTCAAATAAACATGTTTTCACGCATTTGCAAACAGGGTAGACCAAGATCAGACAGTCCCTAGAGGAGCCGTCTGATAAGGGTCTGCTCTGTTTGCTAATAGAATTTGATATATCTGTTTGTTCACTTTCTAAAATGTTTAAATCAGGATCAATGCTGGTCTATAAAGGATTCTACTGTGTAAATGTAATACGGAACTATCATACATGAGGTTTCTGCACGACTTTCATCCTGCATTAAGCAGTCACCTGCTGAAAAGGGCATTCTTTTATATAAAAAGTTCGGTTGAGAGCGGAGGTATGTATTGTACTACGTTAGATTGTGCGCGATCATAAATATCAGCTAAATGGCATTATTAATATCAATTTACTGATTTTATATTGACACGATTTACACAATACGTTTTACCTTGACAGAAAGTGTAGAACTTGAATCTATATTTCATCAAAAGCAAACAGAGCAGACCCTGATGAGACGGCTCCCATAGGATTCAGCTGGGTTCATGCTTATAAAATTTTTTAGTTGAGTCTGAGTTCGTTCTCAAGCTTTTGATTGGGCATATTTGAGTTCTCAAGCTTTTGATTGGTCAGATTTGAGTCATAGCTCAAATCTGACCAATTAAAAACTTGAGAACGAACTCAGTCAGACTCAACTAAAAGTTTTATAAGCATGGATACAAATCTGAGTCTACTATGCTTACAATGACGTTATGACGTCATATTTATGGAATAAAGGGTTAAAGGCTTTCGTCATCTGAACGCTGATAATGCATTCCTCTTGTTGGTTCTACTTCATTACAACTACATTTGTATTTTAATAAAAAAAAGTTGTGTTTTGTATTGTTCAGTGTTTGAGAGTTATACCACAGCACAGAGCAACAGATAAACATGCGTACTCACTACTCAAGTACTGAAGTAACAGATAAACATGCGTACTCACTACTCAAGTACTAAAGTAACAGATAAACATGCGTACTCACTACTCAAGTACTGAAGTAACAGATAAACATGCGTACAGATAAACATGCGTACTCACTACTCAAGTACTGAAGCAACAGATAAACATGCGTACTCACTACTCAAGTACTGAAGTAACAGATAAACATGCGTACTCACTATTCAAGTACTAAAGCAACAGATAAACATGCGTACTCACTACTCAAGTACTAAAGTAACAGATAAACATGCGTACTCACTACTCAAGTACTAAAGTAACAGATAAACATGCGTACTCACTACTCAAGTACTGAAGTAACAGATAAACATGCGTACTCACTACTCAAGTACTAAAGCAACAGATAAACATGCGTACTCACTACTCAAGTACTAAACTAATAGATAAACATGCGTACTCACTACTCAAGTACTGAAGTAACAGATAAACATGCGTACTCACTACTCAAGTACTGAAGTAACAGATAAACATGCGTACTCACTACTCAAGTACTAAACTAATAGATAAACATGCGTACTCACTACTCAAGTACTAAACTAACAGATAAACATGCGTACTCACTACTCAAGTACTAAAGTAACAGATAAACATGCGTACTCACTACTCAAGTACTAAACTAATAGATAAACATGCGTACTCATTAATCAAGTACTAAACTAACAGATAAACATGCGTACTCACTACTCAAGTACTAAAATCGTCATTTCTCCACCAAACACTATGTTGTGACCACTCTTTACAATCGTCTCGAGGAGACGATTATTAAAAGTGGCCACGGCATATGGTTTGGTGGAGAAATAAAGGAGTTATTCTTGAAAATGGTTTAATGTCTGAACAACAGATACAAATTGAAACAAAGTCACAGTTAACACGTCTCCTTGGTCTTCACTGTCATTAAAGGGAGATACTGGAGCTTGCTTTTCCAAAATTACTCTCACGAATCACTTAACATTGCTAAAACATTACTAGTACCACAAGAAATTCTGTAATAATATTAAAGGTTTGATAATAGTATACACATCTCTATTATTTTGTCTCTTTCATAATTTCAACCGCGGGAACATCTGGCTAACAACTCGCTGTAGGGTACATATGCCTTGAGCTAGCTTCCCGCCAGATGGTTCCGCCATGTTTTAAGGCCGAGAAAAAACTCAAAGTATCAACTATTAATATGTAGATAATTATTAGCTGTTATATTTCATAACCTAACATCAAGTGGTGGTATTGGCAATCTTTTAGCATTCTGACGCGTTCCGTAAGTATAATTTATCACATATTGTGGTGAAACAGTTGATAGGCTTAGACTGGTAGCTTAGTCGGTAGAGTGTTGGCATGGTGATCCAAAGGGCCCTGGGTTCGAGTCCTAGTCGAGTCACAACTGTTTCACCATGTTACATTTGACGTCCAGCGTGGGACCATGACTGTTTGTGCTCCAGAGTAATTGCAAATTGTTCTCCTAACCCAAAGAAATTCGAGACGAATTTCACCTTGGTGGGGGAGTATGTCACGGGGTGTAGTTTACCTGTATCAACACTTGTACAGTCTTGCTCTGCAAGCCGGTTTTAATGGCGATGCTATAGAGTGCTTGACAAGGAATCTTGAGGTCTCGAGTTCGATCCACACACCCAACGGCTATATTTTCTCTCAGAGAAACCCTATTACAATTGCAAAATGAAATGATTGTATCTGATTGTAACTAATTCACCCATTGGCGATTTTTAGACCCAACTTCTCTCAATAAATCTACTCGAACGCAGCATTTATTAGAAAATGGAAAATTTAGAATTGTGTAGTTCTGAAAACATTGTGATAAATAGAGCATTTGATCCATATGCGCAAATGCTCTATTTATCACAATGGTTTCAAAATGTGTGTTTTACAGGGACGTTAAAAGGCATCAGTATAAGGGAATAGGTTACGGTACTTGAAACAGTATTTCAAATGTGTGTGTCTTTCTTATCAATTTCATTAAACTCGTTGGCAAAGAATAATGTGGCGCTTGCTAACGCTCGCTTCCTAAGCACCTTATTATTTGTGCTTTGACCACTCTTTAGAATCGTCGCTTCGAGACGATTCCAAAGAGTGGTCATAACATTGGGTTTGGTGAAGAAACAGTTATTCTTGAAAATGTGTTAACGCTTTCGGCGCCAAGTTTCAAATTGTCGTCTGCAAACCACTTGTGTTAAATCATTTTGTAAAATAAGGAAATGAGATAAATAAATGCAAATTTCAAAGGAATAAAGCATTGTATGAGCACATTTGTCTCGGAGCACATTTGTCTCACGAGGTGTGACTGATGTGTTCGTAAACATTCGTATTTGCGATAAATTGGAAATGAGACAGATGTGTTCGACACACTAAAGGAAGGACACTCGAAACACATTTGTCTCACATTCTATCATATCTTACTAAAATTCTACTTAACTCTTTCCCTCATATAAACTTGTTTTCATGCTTCTGCAAACAGAGTAGACCCAGATCTGACGGCTCCTATAGGAGCAGTCTGACCAGGGTCTGCTCTGTTTGCTTATGGAATTAGATAGATGTTTCTTTAGTTTCTAAAATAGCTACCATGTTTCACCGCCTGTATTTCATTATAACCATTTTGTCCATGAATATTCAGTAGGTATTGAAAGTTTGAATAAACAAAGAACAGGGAAAGGGTTAAAAGGAAAACTTCTTAGTACATTGTTATTGTCCGGGTTTAGAAATTAGCTGCCTGTCTGTTTCTCTGTCCGTCCACATTTACAACCTGAAATTATCTGTGATAACAGCTCGTTATTAGTTGTGACACGTTTCTTTCCGATGCTTATTTTTTTATAAATGATTTAAGAAATATTTCAAGCAACAACAATGTAGTATCAAGTAGCAAACGATGTATTTTGTATGTATAAAATATAAGCTTATTAAAAGAGTACATTTGAGAATGATATATTGTGTAACAATATTTTATGCTTTTAATGTTGCGGTATGTGTTTGGTTTTACGGACCTGTAAAAGGTTAGTTTACAGGTCCGTAAAACACTTAAGCTTACCTCAGTCAATAAGTAAATAACTGAGTTTTAAGTTTCTCGTCTTAAATTTCGAAAACAACTTTTGTTCCAAATTTCAATTCAAAACTATGACCTTTGGATATGCGATTTGTTTTGTTGGGTTTAACGTCGCACTGGCATATCAATATGTCATATGGCGACTTTTCCAGCTTTCCGTGTTTGGGAAACATTTCGGGTATATTTACCGACCTTCCACAAGCCAGCCGGATGGCTTCCTCGCATGAAAACCTACAGCAGTTAGGAGCAAGTGGTCAGCGACCTTAACCACTCGACCATGGATGTCCCTAAATGATCTCAGGAAGACAATAAGTAGACATTTCCAAATGTAAATTGCTTCCATCAGAACACACCGTGCATGAGTTCCCAAAAGAACCCGGGTAATGTCATAATTATGAAATATCGGGTCTCACAGAATCGGACAAGACGCGACATTCCGACGAGACACGGGACGAGGCACGATATTGTAACACGAGATATCGCAATGTCGCAGTACCCCATACCACGAGATTTCGCAGTAGAATAATGTGACCCACTTCATGTTTTGCCGGAACCTCTCTGTTCGTGTCTCTTGGTAAAATATCCCTCATCACTTTATGTCTGCACTTCTCAAAGGATTTTCTTGTCAAGGCACGAGATGCGAAGCAAGACGCAAGATTCTGGCGACATGCAAAGCGAGACATGATATTGTATCGTTCAAATATTGCCCGAGTCTCGCGATCGCAGTAGATGTTCAAACCTGCAGACCTAATATTGTGCCTCGCTTTATGTCACGAAAATTAGGCGTTATTTCAGCGACAAAACATCGTTCCTAGCTTCGTGTCTCGTTTTCCGGTGAACCATTATTCCAACACGTTGTTACCGTTTTGCATTTAGTGTTTTGTGGCTGCCACTGATGCATACATACGAGTACCGAATTGCATACTGCATGATCGATTCTTATATCTCGTGGTTTGAACATCTTCTGTGACACCAGAGAATCGGGCGATATTTGAACGATACAATATCGTATCTGGCTTCGCATCTCATCGAAATCTCACACCTCGCTTCGCATCTCGCGCCTCAACAAAAATCCAGCGATGCACGATGTTTTACTATGAGAAACAAAGCAATACGTGATATTCTACCCTGAAATTCAATGGTACGGGATCTCATGGTATGGGATACTGTGAGAGTAACGAGATCTCATGTTACAAAATCATGTCTCGCATCGCGTCTCGTCGGAATATTGGGTTTGGCCCAATTCTCGTGTCTCGCACTAAGGATGCGAGACACGATATTCCATATGACACTAACAGGATTCCGTATGTTTCGGTGTACACCTTAAAGTTCAGCCAATCAAATTTCTTATATTAGAGATATTGGAATTTAATTGTTCCACTGCAGATGTTAGGTTTTAAATTTTATATAAAAAGTATTAGCAGACCTATTGATAATTACACTTGAAATGAGGTAAAACGGCAAACCTCGACTCTAAGATTTTTTTTTCTGCCGGGGAAAATATGAGACAAATGTGCTTGTATGTCGTAAAAAATGACGTGAGACAATTGTGTTTTCCTGTCCCTTAAAAAACTTGATCGGAACACATCTGTCACACATTTGTGGGGTTTTTTGTGAGATATTTGAGGCCGCATTTGTCTTACGTGAGACAAATGCGACGGCATCGGTCTTACGTAAGACAAATGTGCTCCGAGACAAATGTGCTCCTACAAAGCACAGATATAGAAATAGGGTTTGAGACAAAAAGTGAAGTCCCTGCTCAGACGCCGCCTTGAAAAGGCGGACATCGGCGGTGAAAGGGTTAATCTACGCAACTTATCCGGACCTATCATTATTTTGACATGAATATTGAACAGGAAAGGGTTAAGGGATACAATGGTTGCCCATTGGAACACATAGCATCTCCGAGTATCCCTGTCTGCACCCACTTAACCCATTCCTCTATAGGCTATTTTAAGATCCAACCTCTTTGAAAAATCTACCAAAAAGGAGCATTAACTAGAAAAATTGATTTTTTTTTTTAAAAAAGTTGTAGTTCCGAAACCATTGTGATAAATAGAGCATTGCTCATTGGAAGCAACTGCTCTATCTATCACAATGGTTTCAAAAAGTAACTTTTACAGAGGCGTTGAAAGGCGTATCTATGGTGGAAATGATTAAATTCCTTAAACGCCACATTTCGAATGATTCAAATAGGTTTGTACAAGTAATTTCATACTAACTGCAAAATAAAACAAAAATAAATTTAAACTTGAACTTTCTGAGATCAAGTTACCCAATCCTTATCAATTTGAGAAAAACAACTTCAATGTTTTCTTCAAAAGTAAACAATTAAATAAAATGAATAAGAAAAATGTATAAACTTCGCCATACTAAGATGTAACTGCTCTTTCCTAAATAACTGGCTGAATCGAACATTAGCATATCGCTTATTCGGACGCTCAAACCTCACTTATTCGAACTCGAACCTCACTTATTCGAACGCAAACCTCACTTATTCGATCATTCAACCCTCGCTTATCCGAACACTTAAAATTGCTTCTTCTTATACCCAAATACGTATTGTTATCTATTTTTAAGACAGGTGACCGCTTACTGCAATATGAAAGCCATGCAGAAACCTCAACAGGGAGCTTCCTGCGTGACTTCATTGTGCATTAACTCATTCCCTCATATACTATTTTTAGATCTAACCTCTTTGAACAAATCTACTGAAAAGGAGCATTTACTAAAGAAAGGGAACATGTAAGAATTGTGTAGTATTGAAACCGTTGTGATAAATAGAGCATTTGCTCCTATGGAGCAAATGCTCTATTTATCACAATGGTTTCACAAAGTGACTTTTACAGAGGCATAGGGCGGCGTATTTATGGAGGAAAGGGTTAAGCAGCCACTTGTGTAAACCGTTATCGATTATTCCTTACTAAATATTCGAATTAATGAGATTTTACTGTACATACAATACAATAAATTACCGTAAAAACTGGCATTCTAGTAGCGAAGAATTTAGATACTTTTAGGAAGGTGCTTGCTTAATGGAGGGTGAAAAATATGCAGCAAAACTCCTAGAAGAGGACTTCAATGACTTCCGTACTGCATTAAGCTGCTACCTGTCTGCAAGACCGATATTTATAAGACAAAAATAACGTCCGGTTTAGAGGGGGTTTACTGTACAGATAAACATATTGTTTGTCGCTGTTACCGACATACCGGTATTTCGACCGTTGCCATAGCAACCATGTGTCATTTCTTGTTTGACGTAAATGTAGTTTTTGTCGTGTTTGGTATCAAACGTGACATTAAACACACTTACAGTATACCCCTTTCTAAAACTGCTTTTCCTCTTATCGAGCACTAAAACAAGTATTATCGTAAAAATGGAGCGCACAATTATAACAAGCACGCAATCAACAGTTCTGCATTACTTTATTTCTACACTAAGAAGCCACCTGACTTATTTGACCATCACACTAATTGGGTAAGTGATCGTTGTACAGGGTTCCACTGTGTAAACTGATTACGTAGGAGGGGGATATTCCATTTTCTCAACTTTATGTTATAACTATTCATGTAATGTAATACTTAGAACACTGTAACCACATACAGTAAAACAAACAAACGCGATACTACGAATTTTTATTAATGAAGAATGTATGTCTTTCTAGGCTGGTAACTGCTTACTGCAGGATGAAAGTCATGCAGAAAGCTCCTATAGGAGTTTTCTGCATGACTTTCACCCTGCATTAAGTTGCCACCTGTCTTTAACACCGATACTCGTTTTAGTGTTCGAGCTATCGGGGTTTTACACCATTGTACTTTTATAGCCAATTATAACTTCATATATACTGAAGATTCTATAAAATCCATGGTTTAATTCGTGTATTTCAGGATGAACTCTGTGCGAAAATGTACTCTGGACGCTTTATGTAGACTTGACGTTTTCTATATATTATATCAAAACATTGTCACTGTTACCGACACATTTAAACCGTCACCATAACAACTATGTTATAGTACACACTACGTTTCTTCTTTGTCGCAAAAATTTGAATTCTAATTCATTGTTGCCATGTTGTTTATCGAAGAGACGATTCTAAAGAGTGGTCACAATATAAGGTTTGGTGGAGAAATGACAATTTTAGTATTTGAGTACATACCTTTACTCCTTGCTCTGAATACCCTTTCCCTCATATAAACGTGTTTTCACGCATTTGCAAACAGAGTAGACCCAGATCAGGCGGCTCCTAGAGGAGCCGTCTGATCAGGGTCTGCTCTGTTTGCTAACAGAATTTGATAGATCAGTTTATTTGCCTTCTAAAATGTTTACAATGTTGCACCTTCCATATCTCTTTATAACTATTTTGTTAATTCATGAGGTATTGAACTTTAGAATAAATACAGAGCAGGGAAAGGGTTAAGCCAGATACTGCTTTAGCCCTTTACTCCATTAATATTCATGTAAGAAATACATGTCATTATGAATATTAATTTGATTATTTTTTTATAATGGCACATGTACACGGAAATGTTTGGCTATTGCAGAAATTGTAGAATCATATAAACATTATACGAGAAAATCATTGATGCAAAGCATCAAAAGGCGCGTATTACTGAATAACCTATTTTATATCATATTTAAGTAATGTTAACAAAATATCTAAATGTTTTAGATCTACTCATGTGGCCTTATTAACACAACAAAATTCTTTAGTTTCATCACAAAGGGTCCTTGAAACGGCAGCCATTTCAGTCGGGTGGCCCTAGTTATACAATAACCCTTTCAGTCTCACACTGGACCCCTTATCCCCTTTCAGGTTAAATATTCGTGTAAGAAATAATGACATCATGAATATTTATTAGCCCACTTTTTATAATGACATTAGCACACAGATATCCAATTTCGAATCAGAACAGTTTCTTAAGTTCACAGCTTATTTCATGTCTAAAGTAATGCTGAAAACTCCTGTAGGTTTTTTAGACATAATAGTATTCATTTCATAACAACTGTGTACTGTATATCTATTCGAGATATCAAAGTTCAGTTATATGTCTAGATAAAATGCCAAAGAGTAGCATATGTAACTGTAGCCTTGACACTTTGAACCTAGAGTTACTGGCCATCTCATCAAGATCCAAATTGCCTGACGTACAGTAACAGTGAATTTTCATGTAAGTGACATTATGACGATTAATTAGTGGCATTTTAATAAGCAAACAGAGCAGACACTGGTCAGACGGCTCCTACAGAAGCCGTCTGATGTAAGTCTGTCCTGTTAGCAAAGGCGTAGAAAAGCGTGTTTATGGAGTAAATGTTAATGCAGGGGGAACTATAGCAACACATTCCCAATGAACAGTTTTGTATATACTGTCCTTCTGCACTAAAAAGCCACCTGTCTTAAATGACCAACACGCTAATTGACTTGCGCATGCGCAGGCTGCGTTATGTCAAAACGTTTAACTCTTTCGGCGCCAATGTCGCCTGTTGGCACCATTGAAAACAGTGCAGTCCCAGGTCAGATGCCGCCTTTTCAAGGCGGCATCTGACCCGGGACTTCACTGTTTTCTGTATTATTTTAGCCCTAGCATACAGGTTTTAAAAAACAAATGTTTTACTAATATACCTTTATTATTTAGTTTAGAATTATATTTGATATGAAATTATTATTGCAGACGACACTTTTAAATTTGGCGCCAAAAGTACATACTAAAATTCAAACGCTTATTCATATCTCAAAGAAAATGTTCCAATCTGCGATTCAACACGTCCGTTTTTATTTCGTTTCTAATACAGTAAAACCCCGCTAATTCGACCACTGGCGTCGTTTAAATCAGGTGGTTGCTTAATGCAGGACGAAAATTATCGGAGCTTTCTGCATAATTTTCGTCCTGTATTAAGCTACTACCTGCCCCTGCACCCAGAATTATGCCCATATTGGGTGGTCGCATTAGATGGGGTTTACTGTATATACGTATACAGTGAACTTCGATATTTCGAATTTCAAATGGCCGTGCAAGTTACTTCGAGATAACAGAAGTGTCTCAAGTCCACAGCTTAATGCAGGTCGAACGTAATTACTTTCGACCTGCATTAAGCTGTTATATGTGTTTCTAGATATGCGTAGTGGTTCCTTTTAGAACAAGTTCGTATTGTAAATTTTAGAAGGATCGAACTATTACTTCGAGTTATCTGAAGTTCGAGTTATCCGAGTTCGAGATATTGAAGTTCAACTACATTAATGCTTTTGCTTTACCTCATGAATATGTATAATAATATGGAAATTTATCAGGTGATGATAGGTAATGATATATGAATTAAAAATCATCTTTGTAGATATATAAATGCAATTTAAAGACCCTGGTCGATGGGTCATACAGGAGCCGTCTGATATTGATCCATTCTGTTTGGAAACGTCTCAAAAGGTGTATCTTTGGAGTAAATGGTTGAAACTGAAGCCATTTTCTGACATCTCCGAGTTAGAACAACGGGTTAAGATTCCCTGATCTGTAACACGTGTAAGATCACTTTAGAACATATATAACGTCATACGTCATATATGACGTCAAACCATGGAAACCGATGTTTACATGTCATTTAAACGACGAAAATACACTTTTTTGTTATGTGAGAAAAAGAATCTGGTGCGAGTTGTCTTTTAAGATCACATGTTCCTAAACTCACCAAGAAAATGTTATTAAGCTCGTCAAGGCTCGCTTAATGACATTTTCTAAGGCTCGTTTAGGAACATGTGATCTTAAAAGACAACTCGCAACATATCCTCCATATATTTGCAGGGATCAAGCTCTTGCACTTATACTAATGTATAACCCTATAAAAGTTATTAAGGCACCATTTAACTGAAATATTATGAATGACTTAACCCGTAACCTGATGAATACTCATGGCTTAAACTCCATTCATTATAATTCATTATTCATAATCCAGGGCCGCCGCGCTAGCATTTTTCGGGGTCGAAATTCGGCCCAATTTCTTTCGTCCCAGAATACTTGATAGTCAAAGTTTGTGTTTCAGTCTGACAAGGGTAAAATATATTAGAAAACCAGTCATACGATAACACGAAAGGACATGTCACCCAAACACACCAAACAGGAAACATCAATGCTACAGATAAACCCTGATGAAACTTTTAAAATTTACAAACCAAGGTCAAGACAAAATTCTTGGATTCAATAAATTGTAAAATAATGTTTGTTATATTTTTATCTGTCTTTACTTTGGGTCCCCAAATTATAGGGATGGCCCCAATAACCCCATGGGCCTGAATACGTTCAAGCTACAGTTAACACTGCATTCGGGACGTCATGTCTCAGAACGAAATTAGTTATAATATATATATATATATAAAAACAAGAAGGAAAATCAGTAAAAGGGTCGACATTCTTTTTCGACAGAAATCACTGAGACAGGCCTGTCAGTCTGAAAATAATGCGATGCGAAATAGAAGTGATCTGAAACAGTCTGGACAGTCTTCCTGCATTATAACTTTTGATATATAAACATTCATTTTAATGGTATCACCGATAAATATGCTATATTAAATTCTGTAGTTTTAAGCAAATGAATAAATTTCCACTTTTCTGTTTTATATAGTGCATTATATAGTGTTTTATATAGTGTATCATATAGTATTTTATGTAGTGTATTATATAGTGTTTTATATAGTGTTTATATAGTGTTTTATATAGTGTATCATGTAGTGTATTATATAGTGTATTATATAGTGTTTTATATAGTGTTTTATATAGTGTATCATGTAGTATTCTATATAGTGTATTATGTAGTTTATCATATAGTGTATTATACAGTGTTTTATATAGTGTTTTATATAGTGTATCATGTAGTATTTTATACAGTGTATTATATAGTGTGTTATATAGTGTTTTATATAGTGTATCATGTAGTATTTTATATAGTATATTGTATGATGTGTTATATAGTGTTTTATATAGTGTATCATGTAGTATTTTATGTAGTATATTATATAGTGTGCTATATAGTGTTTTATATAGTGTTTTATATAGTGTATCATTTAGTATTTCATATAGTATATTATATAGTGTGTTATATAGTGTTCTATATAGTGTATCATGCAGTATTTTATAAAGTATATTATATAGTGTGTTATATAGTGTTTTATATAGAGTATCATGTAGTATTTTATGTTGTATATTATATAGTGTATTATATAGTGTTTTATATAGTGTTTTATATAGTGTATCATGTAGTATTTTATATAGTGTATTATGTAGTATATTATATAGTGTGTTATATAGTGTTTTATATAGTGTTTTATATAGTGTATCATGTAGCATTTATATAGTATATTATATAGTGTGTTATATAGTGTTTTATATAGTGTATCATGTAGTATTTCATATAGTATATTATATAGTGTGTTATATAGTGTTCTATATAGTGTATCATGCAGTATTTTATAAAGTATATTATATAGTGTGTTATATAGTGTTTTATATAGAGTATCATGTAGTATTTTATGTTGTATATTATATAGTGTATTATATAGTGTTTTATATAGTGTTTTATATAGTGTATCATGTAGTATTTTATATAGTGTATTATGTAGTATATTATATAGTGTGTTATATAGTGTTTTATATAGTGTTTTATATAGTGTATCATGTAGCATTTATATAGTATATTATATAGTGTGTTATATAGTGTTTTATATAGTGTATCATGTAGTATTTTATATAGTGTATTATATAGTGTATTATATAGTGTGATATAGTGTTTTATATAGTGTATCATATAGTATTTAATATAGTATGTTACATAATGTGTTATATCGTGTGTTATATAGTGTATCATGTAGTATTTTATATAGCATATCATATAGTGTGTTAGATAGTGTTTTATATAGTGTATCATGTAGTATTTTATATAGTGTGTTGTGTAGCATATTATATAGTGTTTTATATAGTGTTTTCTATAGTGTACCATGTAGTATTTTATATAGTGTATTGTATAGTGTATTATATAGTGTGTTATAGTGTTTTATATAGTGTATCATGTAATATTTAATATAGTATGTTACATAGTGTGTTATATAGTGTATCATGTAGTATTTCATATAGCATATTATATAGTGTATTATATAGTATATCATACTTAGAGGTTGTTATAAATTATTGAGTCTCGTACTGGCATGCACTGGTATTTGTATTTGATTTGTCACGTGATGCAAATGTTTGGCATCTATTGGTTTGCATTTATGATGTGTATGATAAAGTTTATTATATATTGTGTATGATATGTGTATTATATGGTGTATTATATAGTGCATAAAATAGTGTATTTTATAGGGTATTATATAGTATAAAACATAGTGCATAAAATAGTATAATTTATAGTGTATTATATAGTGTTTAATATACTGTAGTCTATATAGTATGATAAAGTGTATTATATATTGTATCATAATTGTATTATATGATGTATTATATAGTGTATAAAATAGTGTATTTTATAGTGTACTATAATTATAGTGTATAAAACAATATAGTCTATATAGTATGATATAGTTTATCATTGAGTGTATCACATACATGATTACTTAGTGCATGCTATAGTGTATTTTATAGTGTATCATAAAGTGTGTAAAATACTGTATTTTATACGGTATTATAATGTATTACCTCGTAATGTTACAGTGTATTATATAGTGCTACGAAGCATTTGGTAAATACTGACAATACGGGTTAGTTTCATTCTATAATCAGAAAATTATAATGGCAAAAATGCAATATATAGTAAAACCTCTCTAAACCGGACGTTGGATTTACTATAAATATCGGTCTTGGAGACAGATTGCAGCTTAATGCAGGGTGAAAGTCATGCAGAAAGCTCCTACAGGAGCTTTCTGTGTGACTTTCACCCTGCATTAAGCAGCCATCTGACCTGCATGAAGCAGCCATCTGACCTGCATGAAGCAGCCATCTGGCTAAAAGTATCCAAGTTCTTCTCTAATAGAATTCCGGTTTAGAGGTGTTGTACTGTACAGTATAGAATGCTCTAATCAACTTGGATAACACATAGTTCCGTATGGAATAAGAATGGCTGTTCAAATTTGAATCTGAGGCAAGGTTAACTACATCCAACTGGATCAGGCTTTTGAAAAACTTATTTGCGAAAGTCAAACAGTTTGGATCCTGGAATTGGCTCCGAGTTACTCAGCATCTCATCTGGATCCAATCTGTTTACAGATGCGAGTCAATACCTAGTTAGCTGAAGAAGGGTAATAATAAAACATGCACTTATTTCGAATGAATTCCCTTGTTTTCTACATAAAGTATGACTTTATGATGTGTGGGGTACTATAAAATGATAGTGAAGAAAGTTTATAGAATTAAAGCTATGAATTTACCATTAGAAAAGGGTAAAATTCCCCATAGAACATTAAGAAAAGTAAGAGTTGAATGAACCATCGATCCAAAAAAAATTACATAAATAATTACACGACCTGAATAAAATGCGCATTCTCCTAGTTAGAAACATAACAAAGGAATCTGTCAGAAATAGTTTCAATACAGTTTTTACAGATTTTATTGTTTGTCAGGTATACAGTCAGGGCACCAGATAAAGGTGCGTACTCAAATAAAAATACTAAAATCGTCATTCCTCTACCAAACCCTATGTTGTAACCACTCTTTAGAATCGTCTCTTCGAGACGATTCTAAAGAATGGTCACAACATAGGATTTGGTGGAGAAATAAAGGAGTTATTCTTGAAAATGTTTAAATGTCCGCATCTTACCTGGACCTCTGTGCAGTAAACACCTTCCTAATGCTGATGTCTATTTCCGGGTCGTAAAGACAGAAGGTAGCTTCATTGCAGGAAAAAAGATGGACAGAACGCCCTTATAAGAGATAACTTTCGTTACAGTACTGTCTACGTTACATATTTTGCGACACATACATTCTTTCGTTACATAATTTGTAATAATATTCTATTACTTTCGCCCTGCATTTAGCAGTCATAAACACTTTACTCAATAAATACGCCTTTCTACGACTTTGCAAACAGAGTAACCCCAGACCAGACGGTACCTGTAGGAGCCGTCTGACCAGGGTCTGCTCTGTGTGTTTATAACATAATATAGATATGATTCTATAATGTTTGCCATGGCCAAAACAAGCTTGTGTCCATGTGCTATTATAACAATTAACCCATTTGCATTGTTTAATATTGAAATTCCTATCAGCAAACAGTATAGACTCTGACCAGACGCCGCATCATGCGGCGTCTGATCTGAGTCTTCACTGTTTGCCTATGTCCCGTATATGGGATCGTGGTAACAAATTGGTTAATCTAGTTAATATTCATGATGTCATTACTTCTTACATGAATATTCACGGAGTAAAATCTTAATGTGTCCTCTATACCGGACGTTAAAACTAGTATCAATACCAGACTTTCAGACAGATGGCAGCTTAACCCATTACCTCATAGGCTATTTTTAGACCCATCCACTCTGAATAAATCTACCGAAAAGGAGCATTTACAAGAGAAAAGGAAAAAATTAGAAGTTTGTAGTTTGAAACTATTGTGATAAATAGAGCATTTGCTCCTATAGGAGCAATGCTCTTTTTATCACAATGGTTTCACAAAGTGACTTTTACAGAGTCGTCAAAAGTCGTCAATATGAGGGAATGGGTTAATGGGAGCTTTTTGTATGATTTTCAACATGCATTAAGCAGCCGCCTGCCTAAAAAGACTTCAATTGTTTTTTATTAAAATTCCAGTTTAGTAGAGTTTTACTGTGACTTGTTTCTATTATAACAGTAACATAAAATATTGTGCTTTCCGTGCTTTTCATCTTTGGTGCAATAAAATTATCCATGGTGCTAAATCTAGCCCTAAATCTTCCCTCATTAAATACGCCTTTCTACGCCTCTGTAATAGTCACTTCTTGAAACCATTGTGATGAATAGAGCATTTGCTCAATGGTTTCAATACTACACAATTATAAAAAAGAAATCCTTTTCTCAAGTACATGCTCCTTTTTGGTAGATTTATTCCAAGAGGTTGGGTCTAAAAATAGCTTATGATAGAATGGATTAAACGTTGAAAACCCTGGTGAAATTTTGACAGAGATAAATTTGAAAGGTACAATGGAACATCTTAACTACATGGTGTAGTCTGGTTTGAGTTATTTAGTTTTCCTAACAACCCATCAGCTACACTTGCTCGAAGGGAGATGTCTAAAATAAACCTTACAACCACATTACGGGGAACTTGCAATTTATGTTTCAATTTATTTGTCAAACAAGCACACAAAGATGAACAAGAAAACTTGTGATGACGTTGGATAAACCAGCGGCCTGCTATTTGCCACCTGGCTAGCATTTGTGAGCAGATTGGACCAAGATAAAATGCTGAGTTGAATCCAAGCTGTTGGAGACTCAGTCAATAGTTTCTCAAAAGTTTTATCGATGTCAAAGTTGCACCAGATCAATATTTTAGCAAACATCAGTGTTATAGTTGAATAAGTATAAACACATTCCCAAATAGGCTATTTTTTTATCCATCCTCTTTGATTAAATCTACCAAACAGGTGCATTTACTAGAGAAAATGAAATTTTCAGATTTGTGTAGTTTTGAAACCATTGTGATAAATAAAGCATTTGCTCCATAGGAGGAGCAAATGCTGTATTTATCACAATGGTTTCACAAAGTGACTTTTACAGAAGCGTCAAAAGGCGTCAATATGAGAGAGTGGGTTAAGGTTTTCGTTATCTAGAGTACGTTTGACTTTAAACAATTCCCCCCTGGACTAGTTAAAGACCCACTCTCTATGAATAAATATACCAAAAAAAGGAGCATTTGCCTACGAGAAAGGGGCATGTTTTAGAAGTGTGTAGTTTTGAAACCATTGTGATATTGATCACAATGGTTATAAAAAAAATAGCTATTACAGAGGCGTCAAAATGCGTCAGTAGAAGGGTATAGGCCAGGGGCGGATTAAGAGGGAGCGGAGCCGGCGCACGCCCCCCCCCCCCCCCCAAACAAACTTTTTTAGTAATATTTTAGATCTAGATCTACTAAAAATCAATAAAACATTGATTTAATCGGAGTTTTTTATTTCCCTCGCCCAATTACGCTCTTTTTCAACATGTATTACAAACACACTTCAGTAAAACCACTCAATTACGGCCACTAAATTGTGTTAATTAGTTGGTATTAAGGGCAGGTGGCTGCTTAAAGCAAGGTGAAAGTAAAACAGAACGCTCCTATAGGAGCGTTCTGTTTTACTTTCACCTTGCTTTAAGCAGCCATCTGTCTTTAACACACAAGGCTTGATGTAATTTAGTGGCCGTTATAGAGAGGTTTTACTGTATTTATTTATATCATCAAACATAAAAATCTACGCCACCCTTCCAAAACAAATCCTAACACCCCACCACCCCCAAATCTGAAATCCTGGATCCGCACCTGTGGGTAAATACAAAACTCTTCACAGTTCTCTCTGCAAACAAATTGATTTTAGCCCAGGTACGCCGCTAAAACAAATGTCAGGATCTGGTACAGTGTTGACTACTTCCGATTCGATCAAACTTTTGAATGTCAACAGATTTGAGTCTGATGTGACCACGAGGTACTCTGAGTTTCAACTGGACACAAGGTGTCTATAAAAGCGGGTCAGGTCGCTTGTAACAGTTATCAAAATGTCATTCAGTTCTGATACAGTTACCCGTTTCCCTGTTCCTGTATTTAGTCCGATTTTCAATACCTACTGAATATGCATGGACAAAATAATAATGATGAAATATGGCGAGTGTAACATTGTAAATAAGTAGATCTTTAAAATTCCACTAGCAAACAGAGGAGACCCTGATCAGACGGCCCTTATATGAGCCGTCTGGTCTGGGTCTACTCTGTTTGCAAAGTGTGTGAAAAACACGTTTATATAAAGGAAAGGGTTTCGTGTTGTGTCCCATCTGTATCCAAACTGTTTGCATTCCAGACAGGTCGCGCTTAACTTGTTGAAAATCCATGTAAAACATAAGCACATAATACACATTGTCCTCAATGTAATGAGGCGGTGTAGTAATCGCAAAGAAGAAGAAGAATATTTCTTAGGTGATATTGCCTTATAAATGGTTCCTACAATAGCCGTCTGATTTGGGTGTACTCTGTTTGCAAAAGCATGAAAACACGTTTATATGAGGAGAAGTATTAACATTGTTAGCCCATACCCTCATATTGACGACTTTTGACGACTCTGTATTGACGACTTTTGACGACTCTGTAAAAGTCACTTTGTGAAACCATTGTGATAAATAGAGCATTTGCTCCTATAGGAGCAAATGCTCTATTTATCAAAATGGTTTCTAACTACAAAATTCTGAAACTTTCCCTCTAGTTAATGTTCCTGTTTTGGTAGATTTATTCAAATAGTTTGTATCTAAAATAGCCTATGAGGTAATGGGTTTAAGATATTGCCATTTTACTGTCGGAAACGAAAATAAACATGTTTTGCTCAAATGTCCTTCCAAATTATCCTACAGTATTATTATATTTCTATCATTATTATTTTCTGATAAAATGCAAATCCGGTCAAAGCTGCTTGAACACATGAGACAAGACTTCAGTAACAGTATAAGGGAGTGCCTATTATGCAAATAATGATCCTCACTACCGGTTTCTTGGCGGAAATAAAAGAGACATTACAGTTTGGGCTATTATGTTTTATTACACAAAGCTCATATAAATCCCGAAAATATTAACCCTTTAACTCATAAATATTCACGTAAGAAATAATGACACCATAAATATTTATTAGCTTTGTTATGGCATATAAACATAGACTGTTTTGGCAAAGAAAGAAACTGTTGAATATTTTTAAGTACAGTTGAACTTCGATATATCGAACTCGGATAACTCGTACTTCGGGATAACTCGAACAAAAAGTCAAATCCTTCCAAAACTTACAATACAGAAATGCTCTAATAATGTATCTCTACAGATATCTAGAAACACATGTGACAGCTTAATACATGTCTAAAGTAATGCTGAAAGCTCCTACAGGAGCTTTCAGCATTACTTTAGACCTATATTAAGCTGTGGTCCTGAGAATTTGTTCAGATTAGAAATCGGATGACTCGAACTTATTTGTATGGTCCCTTGAAGTTCGAGTTATCGAAGTTATACTGTATTTCCATAAGCTAACAGAGCAGACCCTGTGGGACCATTTTCATTGCAGAAAATGTAGAATTATATTTATATTTATATTGTAATGTTCCATAAGCAAACAGAGCAGAGCTTGATCAGATGGTGCCAACGGGAGTCTCAGATACAGGACTCCTATTTTCTATTTTTATCGCTGAAAAAGAGGACAATGCCGAACGTTAGACTAATAGTTACTGATTTGTTATTGATTTTTGCTTGTTTTTTGTAGTTGTTGTTGCTGTTGTTCTGTATTGTTGTTGGAGGTGGTGTTATTGTTGTTTTCTCAAAACACACAGGAAATGACCATCCGATTTGAGAGCAGAGTAGAAACAGGCCAGTCCATAGTCAAACACACGAAGTCTGTATTGTATTTGTTTGTTTATGTTACCGCCTTTTCATGCATTTGCAAACAGAGCAGCCCAAAATCAGACGGCTCCTATTGGAGATGTCTGATCATGGTCCGCTCTGTTTGCTAAAAAGAATTTGATATATTTGATTATTTACTTTCTAAAATGCCTACAATGTTCCCTCTTCCATATTTCGGTAAAACTATTTTGTGCATGGATATTCAGTAGGTATTGAAATTTGTAATAAACATAGAACAGGGAAAGGGTTAAGAGTAACTCGGCTTCTCATCTGAATACAAGCTGTTTAACACCAGATCAATAGTTTCTAAAAGGCTTCTCGAATCGTAAATATTGAGAGAAAATCACAACAGTAAAACCTCTCTATAACGGCCACTAAATTACATCAAGCATTTTGTGCTAAAGGCAGGTGGCTGCTTAAAGCAATGTGAAAGTAAAACAGAACGCCCCTATAGTAGCGTTTTGTTTTACTTTCACCTTGCTTTAAGCAGCCACCTGCCCTAAATACCAACTAATTAAAATAATAATTTAGTGGCCGTTATAGAGAGGTTTTACTGTAGATCCAAATTTATGCAGGCATTATGTTCTACAGCGGGCTTTGGGGTAATAACACTTCTAGACTTCCCTCTGAAAAATACAATTAAGTCCATGTGTCTCTTTCTTTAGCTTTAAAAATTTGAAAGAAACACGGATAACAGTTAAAAGAATTATGAACTTTGTCATTGTTTAATTTCATTGAGTGTTGCCCACAGAGAGTGTTTATGTTATCATAACAGACTTATCAGTATGGATGACATCATACAATGACGCCATAAGAATGATGCACTACAGCAAAGCCGCTCTATAACGGTCACGAATTTACAGAAAGTATTTTGTGTTAAAGGCAGGTGGCTGCCATACCACCTGCTTAAAGCAAGGTGAAAGTAAAACAGAACGTTCCTATAGGAGCGTTTTGTTTTACTTTCACCTTGCTTTAAGCAGCCACCTGCCATAGATACCAACTAATTAACACAATTTAGTGGCCGTTATAGAGAGGTTTTGTTGTATATTGAAATGATTCTTATCGTAATTCGGAACGGTTTGTAGACGGACATCTCGGCTACAGCTCTATTCGATAGAGAACTATATATTAGCGGGCTAGTGCAATCTTAACAAAGACTGTCATCCATCTTTGCTACCATTTAGTGATCCCCTTTCTCATATAAAATGAATTAGAAACTTCCTATATATAGTTTCTACCAATACCAAAATATCATGTGTACATATGCCATTATAAAACTATCCATGATGTCATTATTTCTGACATGAATATTCAATAGAGAAAGAGTTAATCAATATGTACAAATGATTGTTTCTGTAGGATTATATTTACAAACACGGGTCTCCTTTTCTTTTAACCCTTTCACCGCCAATGTCGCAAAATTGCACAACAACAAATAGTTTAGTACCAGATCAGACGCCGCCTTGAAAAGGCGGCGTCTGATCAGGTACTTCAATTTTTGTCTCAACTCTAGTTCCAGATCTGTGGTTTATTCCTTTGAAGTCTGTATTTACTTATCTCATTTCCTTATTTTACCGAATGATTTAACAAAATTGGGCTGCAGAAAACAATTAGAAATTTGGCGCCGAAAGGGTTAATCGTGACATTGTATTCAAGGAAACCGTTGCATACTTTCTCTTTTTTAACCACCTCAGTGCCATAACGACGGGTATTGGGTATCACATGCAAAGAATTTGGGTTCATATGAGACGCCGAGTAACAGTCTGGTCTAGGTCTACTCTGTTTGTAAAGGCGTAGAAATTTATGAATTAAGGGTTGGCATTCCAATAGATATCTGACAGTTAGTCCAAAATGCATGAGTGAACGTCATGCCTACCCAAACTAAACATGGTGCATCTGTGATTTGATTATAAACATCACAGAGTTTTCCTAAATAAGGAACACCGAATCGCTTGTTTACAAAAGGTTTATATAATCCTCATAAACTATTTATAATTATAGTCTGATGGGTTAATTACTGTAGTTATTTCAAAATACAGTTAAACAAGGGTTTCTATTTAGTACTACTTACTCTTGGGTTATTTTTGTTTGGTTTAATTTTAACCCATTCCCTCATATTGACGACTTTTGACGACTCTGTAAAAGTCTCTTTGTGAAACCATTGTGATAAAATAGAGCATTTGCTCCTATAGGAGCAAATGCTCTATTTATCATAATGGTTTCAAACTACAAAATTCTAAACTTTTCCTTTTCTCTAGTTAATGCTCCTTTTCGATAGATTTATTTAAAGAGGTAGGGTCTAAAAATAGCCTATGGGGTAATGGGTTAACACCGTGCTGCTTAATTTGGTATGCATAGACTCTGTTAGTTGTCTGTTTGATGGTACTAATGGTACAAATATTTATGGTATTTTCACTTAAAAATATACTCTCAACCCTTTATCAATATCGTATAGTTTTAATGATAATTCGCTGTGATGTTATATAGAAGCTAGATCAAATCAAAAGAATATAAAACTTTGTTCTGGTGTCAAACTATCTTCATTATATGTATTCCCCTGTCTAACCAATGTCACGCTAGCTTAAGATTTGAAAAGTGTAATATAATTAATAATCGTCTTTACCCTTTCGGCGCCAAATTTCTAATTGTCGTCTGCAACCCAATTTTGTTAAATCATTCGGTAAAATAAGGAAATGGAATAGATAAATACAGAATTAAAAGAATGAAAAACAGATATAGAACTAGAGATTGAGACAAATAATGAAGTCCCTGATCAGACGTATGATCTGGGACTGCACTATTTGTCGTGGTGCATTTTTGCGACAGTGGCGGTGAAAGGGTTAATCAATTTTCTGAACTTGATATATTTTAAATGTAGATTTTTCTAAGAATTGTTAATGCTGCTTGGAATCCTTGATATGCTGTGTTTGATAAGTTAGAATTAATTGACGACAACAATAAATCACTTTTCTCTGCAGTGCATTATTTTCTTAACCCTTTACTCCATAAATACAGTGTAAATTCTGAAAGGAGGTGATCCCCCGAGAGCAAAAATTGCAACACAAAAAGAGAAAATTGCAGACTCGGTTTTATTGAGTCTGTTCATGAACAGTAATTGAAAGTGCAACACTGATCACGCCCCCTAGCACCGGCTTAAGCGGTATTCAATTTTCAGAACAAGAAGTACTGAAATTCATGACCTCGAAGGATCAGAAGGTATAACAACACTGAGAATGAAGTACGGGGCGACGTTTTACGGCCGCCACACAAGCACTGAACACCTGCTGTTGTGAAGATTATAAATTCTGAAAGGAGGTGATCCCCCGAGAGCAAAAATTGCAACACAAAAAGAGAAAATTGCAGACTCGGTTTTATTGAGTCTGTTCATGAACAGTAACTGAAAGTGCAACACTGCTCAAGCCCCCTAGCACCGGCTTAAGCGGTATTCAATTTTCAGAACAAGAAGTACTGAAATTCATGACCTCGAAGGATCAGAAGGTATAACAACACTGAGAATGAAGTACGGGGCGACGTTTTACGGCCGCCACACAAGCACTTAACACCTGCTGTTGTGAAGATTATAAATTCTGAAAGGAGGTGATCCCCCGAGAGCAAAAATGCGAACACAAAAAGAGAAAATTGCAGACTCGGTTATATTGAGTCTGTTCATGAACAGTAATTGAAAGTGCAACACTGCTCACGCCCCCTAGCACCGGCTTAAGCGGTATTCAATTTTCAGAACAAGAAGTACTGAAATTCATGACCTCGAAGGATCAGAAGGTATAACAACACTGAAAATGAAGTACGGGGCGACATTTTACGGCCGCCACACAAGCACTTAACACCTGCTGTTGTGAAGATTATAAATTCTGAAAGGAGGTGATCCCCCGAGAGCAAAAATTGCAACACAAAAAGAGAAAATTGCAGACTCGGTTTTATTGAGTCTGTTCATGAACAGTAATTGAAAGTGCAACACTGATCACGCCCCCTAGCACCGGCTTAAGCGGTATTCAATTTTCAGAACAAGAAGTACTGAAATTCATGACCTCGAAGGATCAGAAGGTATAACAACACTGAGAATGAAGTACGGGGCGACGTTTTACGGCCGCCATACAAGCACTTAACACCTGCTGTTGTGAAGATTATAAATTCTGAAAGGAGGTGATCCCCCGAGAGCAAAAATTGCAACACAAAAAGAGACAATTGCAGACTCGGTTTTATTGAGTCTGTTCATGAACAGTAATTGAAAGTGCAACACTGATCACGCCCCCTAGCACCGGCTTAAGCGGTATTCAATTTTCAGAACAAGAAGTACTGAAATTCATGACCTCGAAGGATCAGAAGGTATAACAACACTGAGAATGAAGTACGGGGCGACGAAAGAAATTATGACATCATGACTATTAATTAGATTATTTTTATAATAGCATATGAACACATAACATTTTGGCTTAGACAGATCCTTTAGAATTAGATCTATATTATACAATAAGAAAACCGAGCAGACCCTCATCAGACGGCTCCTATAGAAGCCGTCTGATCTTGGTCTACTCTGTTTGCAAATTCGTATTTATGGAGCAAATGGTAAAGCAAACACGATGGGTTTAGTTTGATTCTACTACAATGTACATGTATACTATTCGATATGACTTCCTTTAAAAATGTCTGCTAATCATTTGATGAAGCGTTCAATATTTTGTCACATTCTCCATCTCTCTGGCTTTCTTATTCTCTCTATATGTCTTCCTGTCTTTCATATTGCTTTGTTATATACTTTCTAGCTGTATGCCATGAAATCTTCGTCATTGTATGTATGTGTTTATTTTATATGGGTAGGGTCGAATTTAGTGTTGTAGGGAATTGTCATCCGATCCCATTTCCAATACATGTGTAGGATGGAAATAAAATATCTTTATATTGTGAATGCTGGTTAAGACTGTTATCAAAAATAATATTCTTTTATTCCTGCTGCATTTCAGAGAATTTGTATGCCCCTATTTTCATAATATTGATCTTTCCTGGCCTTTTATCCCATAAAAGTGGAGCATTATGTCATTTATGTGTTTAAATGCGCTGTGTGTGGGTGTTTTGAGAACTATAAGTGGATATAAACGTTTTGATAATGTAAACATTTTCTCATATAATACTTTACTGATAATCTAAACATTTTATTATATAACTCTTTAATGGTGATGTAAGCATTTTCTCTTTACAGTCATACTGGTTAAGTAACCTTTTCCCATATTACATTTTACTAGTGATGTTAGCATTTTCTTTTATTACACTTAAGTAAATTAAGTAAATTACGCCTTTCTACGCCTTTTCAAACAATTGATGAAACGCGGAGTTACTCGGTGTCTCATCTGGATCAAAGCTATTTGCGAATGCGAACCATGTCGCGGATGGCAGGATAAGGATTACAATTAATGTTCATTGGTATCGCCGGTGACAGATGTGTTCTTAACCCTTCGCTTGCTATTCACGTCAATATACCTACCTGTAAATAGTGAAGACCCAGATGAGACAGCTCCTGCAGGAGCTGTCTCATCAGGGTCTGCACTATTTACAAGTTAATTGTGCAACCAATGCACTCAACAGCAGTGACTGCACAGCGAAATACTTGTACACAGTGAGGATATATGTAATTATACAACAGGGCATGTGTAAAGAAGGAGAAATGTATTTTAAAATTCAGCAAGAGAAGGATAAACCGTTTCTCTCATATAGACGTATGTTCACGCATTTTCAAACAGAGTAGACACAAGGTAAAAAAAACATCTGTTCATACACCATAAAAAAGATCAGCAAATAAATGTTCATGGTGTGAGTGTTAATTACAGAAATATTGAACAGTGAAAGGCTTAACCCTTTGCTTCGTGAATATTCATGTGAGAAATAATGACGTCATGAATATTTATCAGGTTAATTTTTAAAATGGTATATTAACACATGATTTTTTTACTGAATGCAGAAACTGTAAAATCAGATCTATATAATACCATAAGCAAACAGAGCAGACCCTGATCAGACGACTCCTATAGGAGTCGTCTGATCTTGGTCTACTGTATTTGCAAAGGCGTCGAGTAAACGGTAGTTCAATAATGACACGATATACGATATGTAGTATAAAATAACTCTAATTTTGACAATTTCAATACTTTTTGGCATTTACTTTCTTAGTAATGTCTCCACAGGAGAGTATAGAAATATGTGTAGTACATTTAATGAAGATTCGAGTGACCTGCGATGGTTGCAAGTTCGAAAAACATCGTTTTAAACACGTTTAAGGTACATTATCATACAATATAATTATAACTTTGATGCAAATGTGTACAAGTTATGGTACCTCTTCTCGCAGATGTATCGTTTAGAGATAATAATAAAAACACCAGAATATTAGTTTCTTCTTGCCAAAGTTTCAGTGAATCCATTGGCCATATTTAACAGTTCTTACCATAGGTACCCACTCTCACTCAACAATGAGCTCATATACGTGTTTGGTGCCGCTGGATATGAGTAACCTTCCCAATCCATGATGACAACACTATATGTTATTGCCTAGTTAACAAACATAATTCAATATCTGGCATAAGTGAGTATGCCATAGTACTAACTGACATAAATATATTTCCTTCACGAAGAAAGCCTACCCCACAAGAGCCTAACACATAACATAAGTTGGCATCCATCAGGTTCAGCCAGCCATGGTGTGCAACTGCACCATCCGCCGTTGCTCAGGAAAGAAGAAATAAGTGCAGATGACATAGGTACAGAAGGACTTGACAAATGCATGGAGCTACTGAAAACTTACAAAGAAGAAGAGCAAGGCAGCTCATGATTGGTATGTGAATGACCTATTTACAGACACCAGATATAAGACGTTCTACACTTTTGTTAGGAGCAAGAAATGTCACAGCTCGAGATAGTAGCCCCACTGAAGAGTGATGTCAATGTTGATACACAAATCAAAGTTACTGAACCACTAATTCTCCTGTCTTTACACCTGTGGACCTTGGACCTTGGTGAATATCCTTATTTGGATGCACTTCCTATTCATGGCACGATAAATGGTGTCGGCTAGCTTCCCCAAAGCCTTAATCTCCACAAAGCTACCTGTCAAGACACCATTAAGGTTCCGGAAAGAGATGGCACACTCACTGGCTCCTGCCCTTACTCTGACCTTCCTGGCATATCGACCAGGATAATGTCTCCAGTGATTGGAAGAAGACTCCTGTCAATCTTGTTTACAAGACAGGGAACCCGAGTACCCCTTCTAACTACTGGCCTCTGTCCTTAACTTCTATCACCTGTAATCCTGGAATATGTCATACACAGAAACCTGGTGAAGGTTTTAGAGAACAATTACATCATCAGCCCATATCGGCATGGGCTCAGGAAGTAACGCTTCTGTGAGACATAATTGGAGGGAGCACTGTACACCTACAATAATATTCGCCTGCGTATCTGGGTTCTTTTGCTTGGTATTCGTTCTATGGTTCTGCAGGACCAAGTTCCTGGGGGAATATTTCTTTCACTCTGTTGTCAACATCATCTGCAACAAGATACCAGGTGATAGCTCCCAACTTTCCTGGCTGAGGTATCAGCTGCCATGTACAATGCTCCCTCTCTACAACGACACCCTTTGGGAAATGAATAGTGTATGTGTTGTTCAGAGGGAGTTGTTATTGGGAGGGAAAACCGTTATGCCTCAATCAAACCCTATGTTGTGACCACTCTTTAGAATCGTCACTTTGTGACGATTCTAAAGAGTGGTCACAACATAGGGTTTGATGGAGGCATAAAGAAAATACGATGGAAAAAGGTTGTTTTTGGAGCCTTGTTGTTTCGGAAACAGAGACATGCGTTGTTGTAAGGAGGGAATCGTTATTGAGAGGGCCGTTGTAGGGAGGGAGCACTGTAATCTTCTGTTTGCACTGTTTAACTTGTTGCTGTTTTCGCGTTTTTATTTGTACGTTGGACCCTCCCTTACCTATGTACACATTTCACACAAATTACATGGACATTATATCCTGTCTATCGTGAATTTAATGTCATTATGGCGGCTGATAGAGTTTTTAGCATAATTGCTATTATTAAAATATGGTAATACATTGTAAACAACTTCAACTTCCTTATTTATTGGGGAAAAAACTCAAGATCAATAATTAGCATGTGATGGCCTCCTTGGCGCGAATCGCAAGGTACAGTGCAGAATAATTATAATAACACATGTTTATTTGTGCACGTATTACTTGGGAAAAAACCTAAGATCAATAATTAGCATGTGATGGCCTCCTTGGCGCGAATCGCAAGGTACAGTGCAGAATAATTATAATAACACATGTTTATTTGTGCACGTATTACTTGGGGGAAACACTCAAGATCAATAATTAGCATGTGATGGCCTCCTTGGTGCGAATCGCTTGTTTGCCATACAATGTATATGTCCTTGTATCCAGTGTAATGAAACTGATAGGATGAAGATCAGGTAATGGGCAATCAAAATGGGAGAACCCTGATGCCACCACAGACCGTATTTGAAAAGCTTTGAAGAGAAAATAATTTGAATCAATACTTTGCATAAGTGTTTCGATTAATGTCGTAATATAAAAGTTGAACAAATCAAATTGCAATATCTTACTCTTTCAACTTAACCTTTATACGGTATCGGCAAAACAATAATTACCTATACAAACAATTTGGATCCAGATGAGACGCCGCATAAAACAAAATTGGAGAACGTTTGTGTTATTAATTGAAACAGACGACAGTTGTTGCAGGCGACAAAGTATTTAGCGTGCAGAGAGGTGATATATACGATGTACATTGTCATACCCATTTTGATAACCTACTCATCGATAAGCATGAATTACAAATTCATCGCAAAAGGTTTGCTTCACATCAGATAATTTTACCGTATCTTGTGTAATGTAACATAAGCATGATCTGATACGTAACTATTGTTCATCTCATGTTCAAAACATGCTCAAACAATACTCAAAGCATGTGATGCTTCGTATTGAAGCAAATGTCAACTACATCACCCCTTTTTACTACAAATATACAATCTAATTTATAAGTCACACTGTTTGGATCATGTTAAAACACCGGGTTACTCTGTGTGGCATCTCGATCAAAACTGTTAACACAGTTGATCACAAGTCGCCCGTGGAGTTATACAGATTTAGAATGATAACAGGCATTTACGTATGTACGTACGTGTGCGTGCACTTGTGGAAAAAGGATATATTGGGGTGTACTTTTCGGTAGTACCTACTAAATGACATTTCTGCTCGAGAAAAGTGTACACACCAATTGTTTACTATATACTCGGTTTACTCTAAGTAGTCTGACAAAAACTTAGGTAGATAGTACAGATCAAGATACATTTTTCCTAAAGGAGTTGTTTGATCAAGGTCTACACTATTTGCTAATATATCAGTCTTATTTGAAGTTATTAAAATGATGCCAACTTGACTTATTTAGCTTTACAAACCCATGGAGATGGATGATTGTATATCCGGAAACTTAGCGTATCTATGGTATAGCCTTGCATCTTAAATGTTTACTTAAACAGTGAAACTGACAGGAAACTGACAGGCTGAAGATTATGAAAGCACCTATCGAAAAAGAAAACAACCCGAGGCAACCCTTTTAAAGCGATAAAGATGAAATGGGTCCTTTTGATCATGTCGCCGTGAGATTATTTTTCTTTAAATCAATATTACTTGTTCTTTTTATGTAGCAGCTTAATTTCGGTCATTATATAATAGTTTGGCAATATCATGATAAAATAATTTTTCAAGTCCAAAAGTAAGACTTTTCATATTTTTATTTGATTATATTGGTGTTACACGATTGCAGAAAAATATGATCAACTATAAGTCTGTATTGGGAAATTGGTTAATTTACCCCCTCCACTCCCTATCCGTGACCCCTCCACTCCCTATCCGTGACCCCTCCACTCCCTATCCGTGACCCCTCCACTCCCTATCCGTGACCCCATTCGCATTTACAAACAGCTTTAACAGAGCTCCAGATAAGATGCGTAAATTAAAACATCTTCAGGTATAACTTCTTTATTTCATTTCTCCACCAAACCCTACGTTGTGGCCACACTTTAGAATCGTCTCTTCGAGACGATTCTAAAGAGTGGCCACAACACAGGGTTTGTCGAAGAGACGATTCCAAAGAGTGGTCACAACATAGGGTTTGGTGGAGAAATGACGATTTTAGTATTTGAGTATGCACCGTTATCTGTAGCTCTGAGCTTAGATTCAGATGAAACGCGTAGTAAATCGGCATCTCCTCGGCGTGCATGCTGTTTGGCACTCTGTCAATAGGTCCCCAATAGGCCGATTTCGGTGTTGTAAATGTCTTTCTAGCTACTGTACAGTACCGTAGCGGATCTAGTAAAAGTAGTTTAGCATAAATCTAGATCATATCAATCTAAACCGTCTTTAGAATAAAGGAGCATTGACTAGAGAAAAGGACTTTTTTTTAATTTTATAGTTTTGAAACCATTGTGATAAATAGAGCATTTGCTCCTTAGGAGCTATTTATCACAATGGTTTCAAGAAGTGACTATTACAGAGGCGCCAAAAGGCGTCAATATGAGAGAATGGGTTAAGCCTTACCATTCTGTCAAAGTAAGTCTGATCTATTGTATGTTCACCTACTTCCGATTCGTTCCAGCGTGGTAGAAACTAGTGACTGATTGTCAAACAGTTTGGATCCAGATGAGATGCCGAGATGCATATCATCTGGATCCAAGATGTTTGACACTCGGTCAGATGGAAGTCAAGTCGTGCTTAGCATAATAGGATTTACGATTTCACCATTATCGTTGAATGAGAATACTGTAGGTCTAGACTGGACCCCGAATGATTCTGACCATTACTTGGTCAGTACCATAAATATGCCAGAAATTTCTGATTTATGAAAACCCTAATTTCCTTAACCTTTTCCCTGTTCTATGTTTATTCCAAGTTACAATACCTACTGAATATTCATGGACAAAATAGTTATAATGAAATATGAAAAGTGGAAATTAGTAGCCATTTAAGAAAGTAAAGAAATTTGCAAACAGAGCAGACCCTGATCAGACGACTCCTGTATGAGCCATCTGATCTGGGTATACTCTGTTTACAAACGCGTGGAAAACATTTATATGAAGGAAATGGTTAAGTATTCCAGCACCTATAGTCTCTCCTCTCTACCTGTTTTTTTACAGCTGAATAAGTCAGTTTAGAAACATGTTTGCAACTTTAGAGTAAAAAGACATAGTAGCAAATAGTGAAAACCCTTCAAATGGGCCCATCAATGAGGTGTTTGATCTGGGTCTGCACTATTTGCATAAGTGTGTTTGTCAAAATACATAGGATAGTTAGGGTATCACTGGTAAATCTCTGAAATACATTAAAAAGTATAGATTTGTCCCCTTTTACAATACAGTAAACCCCTCTTAACCCGAATTCTAGTAGATAATAATTTAGATACTTTTTAGGCAGGTTGCTGCTTAATGCAGGGTGAAAGTCATGCAGAAAGTTCCAGGAGGAGCTTTTTGTATGAGTTTCACTCTGCATTAAGCTGCCACCTGTCTCCAAGACTGATATTTATACTGAATTTAGAGGTCTGGTTTAGAGGGTTTTTACCGTACATGTAATTTTGAAGTTCTATTTCTTTCAAACCAGATCTTAGCAACAACGTCGCACAACCATTGATAAAATACGTCAGCAAACATTATAATGTCGCAATGGAATCGAATTGCTGCATTTGAAATTTCGTTCTACCCCAGAAATAGTACCGGTCATTGATGTTCGATATTTCATGTTGAAAGTGTATCGAAATATCAACAATGGCTGGTATAATCAAATAATTATTTTCGGTTATGTGGCTATTTCATGTACCTTCAACAATTCTATCATGTTCTGCAAAGGTACACATGAAAAAATCTAACATGTTACTTTGGTCTACCTAACCATTACAACGCTGAATTTTCAAAGGGACTATTCCAAAATTCAAACAAGTCAAGCTAAAATGAGCTTATGGTGAATATTTAGGGACGTTTCCAAACAAAGTGTAACATGACAAACAGTGCAGATCCTGATGAGAGGGCTCCTCTATGAGCCTTCTTACCTGGTTCTTCTCTGTTTGCAAAGGGTATTAGTAACTAGGCGAAAAGGGCATTTAACTAAGAATCCGACGACCATATATCGGACGTCTGTAAATACCACAGGAAGGGTATGGGACTTTCAGAATCCGACGACCTTATGTCGGACTTCTGTTGTAAAAAGACACCAGTTAGAACAAAGGCGTCTGGATTGACAGTATGTCATTTGAAATCCCACATACCACAGGTATTTTATATACGAAAATATTTTTACTTTAGGCAGTTAAACTGCAGGTTAAAGGTGTCATAAAGCCATACAAAGTTGAAATTTGAAGTAATCTTCACTAAAAAGAACTTTTAATGGTTTAAATATTCATTAAAAATCACAAGACTTTGGAAGCATGTTATTCGTTCTGCATCGAATTGTCTAAACGTATTAATATTTATAAAAACTGAATCAAAACCAACTCGCTTCATATACTTCTGCATACGACCCTTTACTTAATCCGAATTAGCATATGAAAGACAAGATAACCCCGGGGCTCAGTTTATGGCCTTGCCTTTTCACGCCTGTACAAGCAAAGCATACCCAAATCAGTTGGCCCCTCAAAGTGTCTGCTCTGTTCGCTGATGTAATTATATAGATATAATTCTAGGGTTTCTGCGATGCCAACAGGAATATGTCCATATACCATCACAAAAATTCGGATAACATATATTTATGATGTCATATTCTTTATATAAATAATCATGAGGTAAATGGTTAAACCCTGATGATACATGCATACTTCATGGTCACCCTCGTGCTATATGTGTAAAGTAGCAGAGTTTCACCGTCTACACTGTTTACTTGTTATGTATTGAATCCCATTTCTCCGTATTCACATTCTCCGCTGACATCATTGGTTCATCAGTATCTAGCAATAGACTCCATTCAGTATTAAAGTGTATACGTGTTTTGAACGGCAAAGAGTGCAGACCCTGATCAGAGGGCTCCTCCGGAATCTGGATATTCACTGATCTTCTGAAAATTAAATATTCATATTTTTGCAGTAACAAACAATACTGTCATAATAAAATTATACTTGAACACTTGACTCCATAAATATTCCTGAAAGAAATAAAGACATTATGACATAGGGATTTTAGCCACGGCGGAAATTGCAGAACCATATTCATATGTAAACAGAGCAGACCCTGATCAGAAGGTTCCTACAGGAGCCGTCTTATACAAGTAACTATTACGTACCAATCCAATTATCATTTTGAGGGTAATCTGCAATATTTATTTTGTCAACATGACCTTTGAGAAACAAATGGGAAGCGAATAGTATAAACCCTGATATGAAAACTCCCTCAGGAACCGTGCCTGGGTCTGATGTTTGTTTGTGTCCATTTTATGGAAACTCTGGACAAACATGGGTTAACCCTTTTCCAGTATTTCGAGATATGATCGAAGCGTTATCTGCCCCAATTTCACCCGGTCTGTAGTTTCTCAATTATTTAAAACAAATTTGAAGAAATTTAATATTGAAACAGCTCGGAGTTTACCCATTTAATTGCGGGAAACGAATGGACCGGCATTTACAAACCAAGATCGACATTTAACGTTTCTACAAAAATATCATCAGTACTTTCCCAAAGGCACCGAAAAGTCCATTTGCCCTATATCTCCATTATTGATATCATTATACAGAAAAAACTCTACATTTATCAACCGAACTGAAATATTGACGTTGAAAGTAATATTTCTCATGCAGTAATATCACATTTTTAAATTCGATTTCTCACACTGAGGGAAAAATAATTACCAAACAAAATACATTTCACTGAGATTTGAACCTCCGTACATGACCTTGACTCTCAGTTTGCCGTACATGACATTGACTCTCAGTTTGCCATACGTGACCTATACTCTCAGTTTGCCATACATGACCTTGGTTTTCATTTTGCTATACATTTCCTCAAATCTTAGTTTGCCATACATGACATTGGTTCTCAGTTTGCCTTACGTGGAATTGGTTCTCTCATGTTCACTTACTTATACCAGTGAATTTACTGGTCCATTACTTTTGTTATGTATAGTTATCGTAGGTCATGTATAAATGCCTTAAATCCATAAATATATATATATTTTAACCCTTAACACAGTGAATATTACTGTAAAAAATAGTGACATCATGAATATTAATAAGATTAAGTGTTATAATAGCTCATCGATGCAGAAAGTTTCGGCCTATGCAGAAACTGTAGAATCACATCTATATCGCATCACAAGCCAATAGAGCAGGCCCGATGAGACGGCTCCTATAGGAGCCATCTGATCTGGGTCTACTCTGTTTGCAAAGGCATAGAAATGTGTATTTATGGAGTAGAGGGTTCATACCTCTACAGGGCAGACCATTACAAGACGGCTTTTATAGAAGCCGTCTGATTAACCCTTCTCTTGCTGAATTTTAAAATACATTTCTCCTTCTTTACCCATGCCCTGTTGTATAATTACATAATTATATATTCACTGTGTACACGTATTTCGCTGTGCAATCACTGCTGTGGAGTGCACTGGTTGCACACTCAACTTGTAAATAGTGCAGGCCCTGATGAGACAGCTCCTGCAGGAGCTGTCTCATCTGGGTCTTCACTATTTACAGGTAGGTATATTGACGTGAACAGCAAGCGAAGGGTTAATGTTTGCTCTGTTTGCTTATGAAATAACATTAATCCTATTCAGTAGCTTCTGCCTTGGCCATTTATTCATGTTTACATATGCCATTAAAAACATTCAGCTAATTACTACAGAAAAAAATAGATTATTCGAACACTAAAATACGTATTATTATCAATCTTTAAGACAGGTGGCAGCCTAATGCATGGAGAAAGTCGTGCAGAAAGCTCCTCTATGAGCTTTCTGCGTGACTTTCACCGTGCATTAAGCAGCCACCTGCCTAAAAGTATCTAAATTCTTTTATACAGAACATTCGAATAATCGAGGTTTTACTGTATTTATAATATCATTATTTCATGCATGCATATTTATGAGCAACGGGTTAAATCACCGAAGCTTTGAACAAACTACATGCCAAGGAGAACATATATTCTTCAGAGAGTCATTACTTTCTGAACAAAAGCTGTATTTTCCAAACCTACTGATTATTTTGGGGGCAAAATAGGGCAATAAAGACCCAAACACAATTATTAGTAACTTCGGTGATGAATATATTTGTAGTTAGGCAAACTTATTCCACACGACAACTAAAACAAAGAAAAAAATCACGTCATGCAAATCTCTTTGGTAACACGTGTAACTCATTTTCTCCTAGACTATTTTTAGACCCAAACTCGTTGAATAAATCTACCGAAAAGGAGCATTTACTACAGAAAAGGAAAATATAGAATTATGTAGTTTTTAAGCGATTGTCATAAATAGAGCATTTGCTCCTGTGGAGTCATTTTTTGAAGCCATTGTGATAAATAGAGCATTTGCTCCTATGGAGCAAATGCTCTTTTTATCACAATGGCTTCAAAAATGTATTGTACACAGAGGCACAATAAGGCGTCAGTAGGAGAGAATGCGTTAACCAACCTGTGTATCACTATTCGTTACCTAGATCGCATTTACAAACATACTGGATCCAAATTAGGCTTCGATTAACCCGGCATTTTATCAGGACCCAAATTGTGTTACACTAGATCAATAGATTCTAAACAATTTTCTTCATGTAGGTTGTAGTCAAGCTTGCACCAGATCCAAATTTGAGCAGACATATTTTTTTCACAGCGAGTAAGGGTTAAGAGCTGGCTCCGAGGTTATAAAACTCCTGAGCCTGAGTCTGAAATCATTCTCAATTATCTGATTGGTCGGATTTTGAGCGTGCTCAAAATCTGACCAATCAGATGCTTAAGAAAGATCTCAGGCTTGAATTAAAAGTTTTATAACCTCAGGGCCTGGTCATTAATATCGAAATATGCTAGATAACGTCGATTAGAAAGTGGGCGTTAACCATTTTAACTCATGAATATTCATTAAAAAAGCATGAATATTAATTAGCTGGTTTTTATAATGACATCATTAACGGTGGATTTCTTACCGTGACGGAAACTGTAGACTAAATTCTGTATTATTCTTCAAGCAAGCAGGACAGATCCTGAACAGACGAGTCCCTGCAGAGGCCGCTTTTTCGTGGTCTACTATGTTAGCATTAACGTCGGGGAAAGGGTTAAATGGAAGATGTGCCATGTTTAATCCTATTCGTAGTTTATGTTAACTGTAATATACCATACCGACTTAAATAAAAAATATTGTAGTGTATTATTGTATTATATTGATAGTCTGCTGAAGAAAATTCTACAAGACGTGATAGCCTGTACAAGACAATTCTAAAAAGCATGACAGACTGCCCAAGACAATTATACAAGGTGCGAGGGCCTGTTCAAGACAATTCTACAAAGCGCGACAGTATGCCCAAGACAATTGTACGAGAGGTGTTCAAGATTTAAAGTAACAGTTTTGAATGTAGAAAGTTTATACAGTAAATATGTTTTTATTGCAATAAATGTTCTATTTGAGATCCATGGGCATAATAGATCATGCGACAACGTTTTGGCCAGCTTTCAAGTGTCTTGTTAATGTAATATTGAAGAAGTTTATTTCACTCCTGTTTAAGAGCCTTTTTAAGTCCATTTAGAGTGTATATCTTACGTTTCTGTAGCCTGCGTTTAAGAATATCCCAGATACCAAAGTCCATTGGGGCAGCATCGGGGCTCTTTGGCATCCACTCTTCAGGCGTAATGTACATAATCTTATGTTGCTTCATAAAGTCACGTGTCTTTTTTGCTGTATGACTGGATGCTGAGTCCTGATGGAACACCATGTCCTTTTCACGCCCAGGAAATAAGCGAGGAACGTCTTTTTTTCAGAAATGGTTCCAATACATGTTTAATATAATAGTCAGCGTTAACTTTAACTCCTCTATTTATGAATCGAAGTGAAGTTTTGCCGTAAAAACTGACACCGGCCCAAACCATAAACCCTGGTGCAAAAGAGTCACGTTTCACGAACTTCAGTTTTTCAAGTTCTCTCCGGTTTCCACGAACGTAACAAACGCGCCTTCGGCCATAACTGCCACCCATGTAAAACATTGCCTCATCAGTGGTTACGAAATTCTTCCATTTACCACAGTTTAAACGGCGGTACAGCTGCAAGGATCGCTTGCGTCTATTCCCAATTTGCTTTTCATTTAGCTTATGAACACGGCATTTTTTACGAAGTTTTGCCTTGATTACTTTGGAAATTATTCTATTAATTGTTCCTACAGACACTTTACACTTGATCGCCATCTCTCTTTGAGTCGGTAGATTCACATGTTTTATCATATTTTTAATTTTACGTACAACGTCACTCGTAGCGGCAGTACAACGTTTTTTAAAAGTCCCAATCTTAGTGCCTTTGCGATCAGCCTCACGAATTTTTCCTATCCCATGTCGAATACGATGTATGGTAGCTGTAGACACACTATGTCCCATACTTTTTATTTTTTGCACAATGGATCTATACGACATATTTTCCTTCAAAAGTCCTGAAACCGCACCTTCAACAAGTTTGACAATTTTACACCCAGTCATGATGATGTGTATAACAAAAACTGGCTAACATTAAACGATACACATGAATGTACATAATGGAATAAGTTTCACGTGCTTGCACGGGTTACTCGTGAAATATCACTGTGTTAAAAATGATACTTTAAATATTGAAGGCCTCTCGTACAAGGCGTGACAGACTGTCCAAGACAATTCTATAAGGCGTGACAGATTTCCAAGACAATTATACAAGGCGTGACAGATTTCAAATACAATTATACAAGGCGTGACAGTCTGTCCAAGACAATTATACAAGGCGTGACAGTCTGTCCAAGACAATTATACAAGGCGTGACAGCCTGTCCAAGACCATTCTACAAGGCACTACAGCCTTCCAAGACAATTCTACAAGGCGTGACAGCCGTCCAAAACAGTTCTACGAGGCGCGATAGACTGTCCAAGATAATTCTACAAGGCGTGACAGTCTGTCCTAGACAATACTACAATGCGTGACAGCCTGTCCAAGACAATTCTATAACGCGTGACAGATTTCCAAGACAATTATCAAGGCATGACAGCCTGTCCAAGACAATTCTACAAGGCGTGACATCCTGTCCAAAATAATTCTACGAGACGCGATAGCCTGTCGAAGACAATTCACAATTCTACAAGAAGTGACAGGCTGTCCAAGACAACCCTATAAGGCGTGACAGCCTTCAAAGACAATTCTGCACTGTACGACAGCCTGTTTAAGGCACTTCTACCAGGCATGACAACCTGTCCATGACTATTCTACAAGGCATGACAGTCTGTTCAAAACAGTTCAACAATGCGTGGCTGTCTGTTCAAGACAATTCTACAAGGCAAATTGGAAGGTAGACGTCGACGTAGCCGACTATGAAAGGACTGGTCTAAACATAAATAAGAATGTTAGATCTGAGCAGAAAGGCTGCAGCTAGAGTTGACTTGAAAATATGTTAACCTGTACCCTGTTCTGTGCCCACCATAGATAAAATTGTGTTGATACAATTCACTACGTTTTTCTATGTATTGTAAAGTTATATAAAATAAATACAGTTGAACTTCGATAACTCGTACTTCAAGGGACCATACACATTATTAGTTCGAAATAACAGAAATTCGAGTCATCTGATATCTAATCTGAACAATTTCTCAAGATCACAGCTTAAAACAGGTCTAAAGTAATGCTTGAAAGCTCCTGTAGAAGCTTTTAGCATTACTTTAGACCTGTATTAAGCTGTCAGGTGTGTTTCTAGATATATGTAGCGTTACATTTTAGAGCAATTGTGTATTGTAAGTTTTAGAAAGACTGAACTTTTTGTTCAATCCGAGTTCGAGATATCGAAATCCAAGTGTATGTTGAAACTAATCCTTACCCAGCTGTGAAAATATAGTGCAATTTAACCCTTTCTCTCATTTAAACGCATTTCCATGCATTTTGCAAACAGAGAATACCTAGATCAGACGGTCTATAGGAGCCGTCTGATCAGAGTCTACTCAGTTTGCACATGAAATTATAATAGATCAGGCTCTTTGGTGTCTACCAATACCAAAAAAAAACACTTTTATACATATGCCTTTGTGAAAAAAAACCAGCTAATGAATATGCATAACGTCATTATTTCTTACATGAATATTAAACAGGGAAAGAGTTAACACTTTCTATTCGAACAAGTTTTTGAGAAACTGTTCGCCGAGTGTCAAACTGACTTGATGCTGATGAGACACTGACAATGTTTGTAGACGAGCATTGCTGATGAGACACTGACAATGTTTGTAGACGAACATTGCTGATGAGACACTGACACTGTTTGTAGACGAACATTGCTGATGAGACACTGACAATGTTTGTAGACGAACATTGCTGATGAGACACTGACAATGTTTGTAGACGAACATTGCTGATGAGACACTGACAATGTTTGTAGACGAACATTGCTAATGAGACATTGACAATGTTTGTAGACGGACATTGCTGATGAGACACTGACAATGTTTGTAGACGAACATTGCTGATGAGACACTGACAATGTTTGTAGACGAACATTGCTGATGAGACACTGACACTGTTTGTAGACGAACATTGCTGGTGAGACACTGACAATGTTTGCAGACGAACATTGCTGATGAGAAACTGACAATGTTTGTAGACGAACATTGCTGATGAGGCACTGACAATGTTTGTAGACGGACATTGCTGATGAGACACTGACAATGTTTGTAGACGGACATTGCTGGTGAGACACTGACAATGTTTGCAGACGAACATTGCTGATGAGGCACTGGCAATGTTTGTTGACGAACATTGCTAGTGAGACACTGACAATGTTTGTAGACGAACATTGATGATGGAATATACACATTAGGGACACTAAGCACTGCATAACTAATATTATCGGGTCCCGATTTCACAGTTACTGATCTGGATTAGGCATTGTACTTAACCTTTAAAATATATATTATAGATGCTACCTACATAAATATAGATGTACAATCCTAAAGTTAACTATATACTATGCTAATTCGATAAGACTTATCGATTTGGTTATAAACATTGTCCCAATTATTGTTACAGACATTTCTTGGTCTAGTTAGTGATTGTGCAGTCGGGTCCAAGTCATGTCGATTAATCTTTCTTCTAAGGAAAGTACATGTGCCTCTCTCTTTCTTCTAAGGAAAGTACATGTAAGAGTCATGTATGAAACACACAACCGCCCAAACAGCACCACGACAATGATACAGTGTCAACAGTCTCTTATCTGTTTTCAAGCTATACATAAATACTTGAATTGCTCTGATCTAATATTTCAACCACTAAGGGCCTTTTTCAAAGATTATCATGTCAAAATACACGTCACATTTTTGTTACATGCATTCAGCCATAAAATCAAAGAGAATAATTCTGTGGCTGAATGCATGTAACAAAAACGTGACGTGTATTTTGACATGATTTCTTTGAAAAAGTCCCTTAGTGGTCGAAATATTAGATCAGAGCAATTCAAGTATTTATGTATTATATTAATTTCGCAATGGAATCGAATTGCTGCATTTGAAATTTCGTTCTACCCCAGAAATAGTACCGGTCATTGATGTTCGATATTTCATGTTGAAAGTGTATCGAAATATCAACAATGGCTGGTATAATCAAATAATTATTTTCGGTTATGTGGCTATTTCATGTACCTTCAACAATTCTATCATGTTCTGCAAAGGTACACATGAAAAAATCTAACATGTTACTTTGGTCTACCTAACCATTACAACGCTGAATTTTCAAAGGGACTATTCCAAAATTCAAACAAGTCAAGCTAAAATGAGCTTATGGTGAATATTTAGGGACGTTTCCAAACAAAGTGTAACATGACAAACAGTGCAGATCCTGATGAGAGGGCTCCTCTATGAGCCTTCTTACCTGGTTCTTCTCTGTTTGCAAAGGGTATTAGTAACTAGGCGAAAAGGGCATTTAACTAAGAATCCGACGACCATATATCGGACGTCTGTAAATACCACAGGAAGGGTATGGGACTTTCAGAATCCGACGACCTTATGTCGGACTTCTGTTGTAAAAAGACACCAGTTAGAACAAAGGCGTCTGGATTGACAGTATGTCATTTGAAATCCCACATACCACAGGTATTTTATATACGAAAATATTTTTACTTTAGGCAGTTAAACTGCAGGTTAAAGGTGTCATAAAGCCATACAAAGTTGAAATTTGAAGTAATCTTCACTAAAAAGAACTTTTAATGGTTTAAATATTCATTAAAAATCACAAGACTTTGGAAGCATGTTATTCGTTCTGCATCGAATTGTCTAAACGTATTAATATTTATAAAAACTGAATCAAAACCAACTCGCTTCATATACTTCTGCATACGACCCTTTACTTAATCCGAATTAGCATATGAAAGACAAGATAACCCCGGGGCTCAGTTTATGGCCTTGCCTTTTCACGCCTGTACAAGCAAAGCATACCCAAATCAGTTGGCCCCTCAAAGTGTCTGCTCTGTTCGCTGATGTAATTATATAGATATAATTCTAGGGTTTCTGCGATGCCAACAGGAATATGTCCATATACCATCACAAAAATTCGGATAACATATATTTATGATGTCATATTCTTTATATAAATAATCATGAGGTAAATGGTTAAACCCTGATGATACATGCATACTTCATGGTCACCCTCGTGCTATATGTGTAAAGTAGCAGAGTTTCACCGTCTACACTGTTTACTTGTTATGTATTGAATCCCATTTCTCCGTATTCACATTCTCCGCTGACATCATTGGTTCATCAGTATCTAGCAATAGACTCCATTCAGTATTAAAGTGTATACGTGTTTTGAACGGCAAAGAGTGCAGACCCTGATCAGAGGGCTCCTCCGGAATCTGGATATTCACTGATCTTCTGAAAATTAAATATTCATATTTTTGCAGTAACAAACAATACTGTCATAATAAAATTATACTTGAACACTTGACTCCATAAATATTCCTGAAAGAAATAAAGACATTATGACATAGGGATTTTAGCCACGGCGGAAATTGCAGAACCATATTCATATGTAAACAGAGCAGACCCTGATCAGAAGGTTCCTACAGGAGCCGTCTTATACAAGTAACTATTACGTACCAATCCAATTATCATTTTGAGGGTAATCTGCAATATTTATTTTGTCAACATGACCTTTGAGAAACAAATGGGAAGCGAATAGTATAAACCCTGATATGAAAACTCCCTCAGGAACCGTGCCTGGGTCTGATGTTTGTTTGTGTCCATTTTATGGAAACTCTGGACAAACATGGGTTAACCCTTTTCCAGTATTTCGAGATATGATCGAAGCGTTATCTGCCCCAATTTCACCCGGTCTGTAGTTTCTCAATTATTTAAAACAAATTTGAAGAAATTTAATATTGAAACAGCTCGGAGTTTACCCATTTAATTGCGGGAAACGAATGGACCGGCATTTACAAACCAAGATCGACATTTAACGTTTCTACAAAAATATCATCAGTACTTTCCCAAAGGCACCGAAAAGTCCATTTGCCCTATATCTCCATTATTGATATCATTATACAGAAAAAACTCTACATTTATCAACCGAACTGAAATATTGACGTTGAAAGTAATATTTCTCATGCAGTAATATCACATTTTTAAATTCGATTTCTCACACTGAGGGAAAAATAATTACCAAACAAAATACATTTCACTGAGATTTGAACCTCCGTACATGACCTTGACTCTCAGTTTGCCGTACATGACATTGACTCTCAGTTTGCCATACGTGACCTATACTCTCAGTTTGCCATACATGACCTTGGTTTTCATTTTGCTATACATTTCCTCAAATCTTAGTTTGCCATACATGACATTGGTTCTCAGTTTGCCTTACGTGGAATTGGTTCTCTCATGTTCACTTACTTATACCAGTGAATTTACTGGTCCATTACTTTTGTTATGTATAGTTATCGTAGGTCATGTATAAATGCCTTAAATCCATAAATATATATATATTTTAACCCTTAACACAGTGAATATTACTGTAAAAAATAGTGACATCATGAATATTAATAAGATTAAGTGTTATAATAGCTCATCGATGCAGAAAGTTTCGGCCTATGCAGAAACTGTAGAATCACATCTATATCGCATCACAAGCCAATAGAGCAGGCCCGATGAGACGGCTCCTATAGGAGCCATCTGATCTGGGTCTACTCTGTTTGCAAAGGCATAGAAATGTGTATTTATGGAGTAGAGGGTTCATACCTCTACAGGGCAGACCATTACAAGACGGCTTTTATAGAAGCCGTCTGATTAACCCTTCTCTTGCTGAATTTTAAAATACATTTCTCCTTCTTTACCCATGCCCTGTTGTATAATTACATAATTATATATTCACTGTGTACACGTATTTCGCTGTGCAATCACTGCTGTGGAGTGCACTGGTTGCACACTCAACTTGTAAATAGTGCAGGCCCTGATGAGACAGCTCCTGCAGGAGCTGTCTCATCTGGGTCTTCACTATTTACAGGTAGGTATATTGACGTGAACAGCAAGCGAAGGGTTAATGTTTGCTCTGTTTGCTTATGAAATAACATTAATCCTATTCAGTAGCTTCTGCCTTGGCCATTTATTCATGTTTACATATGCCATTAAAAACATTCAGCTAATTACTACAGAAAAAAATAGATTATTCGAACACTAAAATACGTATTATTATCAATCTTTAAGACAGGTGGCAGCCTAATGCATGGAGAAAGTCGTGCAGAAAGCTCCTCTATGAGCTTTCTGCGTGACTTTCACCGTGCATTAAGCAGCCACCTGCCTAAAAGTATCTAAATTCTTTTATACAGAACATTCGAATAATCGAGGTTTTACTGTATTTATAATATCATTATTTCATGCATGCATATTTATGAGCAACGGGTTAAATCACCGAAGCTTTGAACAAACTACATGCCAAGGAGAACATATATTCTTCAGAGAGTCATTACTTTCTGAACAAAAGCTGTATTTTCCAAACCTACTGATTATTTTGGGGGCAAAATAGGGCAATAAAGACCCAAACACAATTATTAGTAACTTCGGTGATGAATATATTTGTAGTTAGGCAAACTTATTCCACACGACAACTAAAACAAAGAAAAAAATCACGTCATGCAAATCTCTTTGGTAACACGTGTAACTCATTTTCTCCTAGACTATTTTTAGACCCAAACTCGTTGAATAAATCTACCGAAAAGGAGCATTTACTACAGAAAAGGAAAATATAGAATTATGTAGTTTTTAAGCGATTGTCATAAATAGAGCATTTGCTCCTGTGGAGTCATTTTTTGAAGCCATTGTGATAAATAGAGCATTTGCTCCTATGGAGCAAATGCTCTTTTTATCACAATGGCTTCAAAAATGTATTGTACACAGAGGCACAATAAGGCGTCAGTAGGAGAGAATGCGTTAACCAACCTGTGTATCACTATTCGTTACCTAGATCGCATTTACAAACATACTGGATCCAAATTAGGCTTCGATTAACCCGGCATTTTATCAGGACCCAAATTGTGTTACACTAGATCAATAGATTCTAAACAATTTTCTTCATGTAGGTTGTAGTCAAGCTTGCACCAGATCCAAATTTGAGCAGACATATTTTTTTCACAGCGAGTAAGGGTTAAGAGCTGGCTCCGAGGTTATAAAACTCCTGAGCCTGAGTCTGAAATCATTCTCAATTATCTGATTGGTCGGATTTTGAGCGTGCTCAAAATCTGACCAATCAGATGCTTAAGAAAGATCTCAGGCTTGAATTAAAAGTTTTATAACCTCAGGGCCTGGTCATTAATATCGAAATATGCTAGATAACGTCGATTAGAAAGTGGGCGTTAACCATTTTAACTCATGAATATTCATTAAAAAAGCATGAATATTAATTAGCTGGTTTTTATAATGACATCATTAACGGTGGATTTCTTACCGTGACGGAAACTGTAGACTAAATTCTGTATTATTCTTCAAGCAAGCAGGACAGATCCTGAACAGACGAGTCCCTGCAGAGGCCGCTTTTTCGTGGTCTACTATGTTAGCATTAACGTCGGGGAAAGGGTTAAATGGAAGATGTGCCATGTTTAATCCTATTCGTAGTTTATGTTAACTGTAATATACCATACCGACTTAAATAAAAAATATTGTAGTGTATTATTGTATTATATTGATAGTCTGCTGAAGAAAATTCTACAAGACGTGATAGCCTGTACAAGACAATTCTAAAAAGCATGACAGACTGCCCAAGACAATTATACAAGGTGCGAGGGCCTGTTCAAGACAATTCTACAAAGCGCGACAGTATGCCCAAGACAATTGTACGAGAGGTGTTCAAGATTTAAAGTAACAGTTTTGAATGTAGAAAGTTTATACAGTAAATATGTTTTTATTGCAATAAATGTTCTATTTGAGATCCATGGGCATAATAGATCATGCGACAACGTTTTGGCCAGCTTTCAAGTGTCTTGTTAATGTAATATTGAAGAAGTTTATTTCACTCCTGTTTAAGAGCCTTTTTAAGTCCATTTAGAGTGTATATCTTACGTTTCTGTAGCCTGCGTTTAAGAATATCCCAGATACCAAAGTCCATTGGGGCAGCATCGGGGCTCTTTGGCATCCACTCTTCAGGCGTAATGTACATAATCTTATGTTGCTTCATAAAGTCACGTGTCTTTTTTGCTGTATGACTGGATGCTGAGTCCTGATGGAACACCATGTCCTTTTCACGCCCAGGAAATAAGCGAGGAACGTCTTTTTTTCAGAAATGGTTCCAATACATGTTTAATATAATAGTCAGCGTTAACTTTAACTCCTCTATTTATGAATCGAAGTGAAGTTTTGCCGTAAAAACTGACACCGGCCCAAACCATAAACCCTGGTGCAAAAGAGTCACGTTTCACGAACTTCAGTTTTTCAAGTTCTCTCCGGTTTCCACGAACGTAACAAACGCGCCTTCGGCCATAACTGCCACCCATGTAAAACATTGCCTCATCAGTGGTTACGAAATTCTTCCATTTACCACAGTTTAAACGGCGGTACAGCTGCAAGGATCGCTTGCGTCTATTCCCAATTTGCTTTTCATTTAGCTTATGAACACGGCATTTTTTACGAAGTTTTGCCTTGATTACTTTGGAAATTATTCTATTAATTGTTCCTACAGACACTTTACACTTGATCGCCATCTCTCTTTGAGTCGGTAGATTCACATGTTTTATCATATTTTTAATTTTACGTACAACGTCACTCGTAGCGGCAGTACAACGTTTTTTAAAAGTCCCAATCTTAGTGCCTTTGCGATCAGCCTCACGAATTTTTCCTATCCCATGTCGAATACGATGTATGGTAGCTGTAGACACACTATGTCCCATACTTTTTATTTTTTGCACAATGGATCTATACGACATATTTTCCTTCAAAAGTCCTGAAACCGCACCTTCAACAAGTTTGACAATTTTACACCCAGTCATGATGATGTGTATAACAAAAACTGGCTAACATTAAACGATACACATGAATGTACATAATGGAATAAGTTTCACGTGCTTGCACGGGTTACTCGTGAAATATCACTGTGTTAAAAATGATACTTTAAATATTGAAGGCCTCTCGTACAAGGCGTGACAGACTGTCCAAGACAATTCTATAAGGCGTGACAGATTTCCAAGACAATTATACAAGGCGTGACAGATTTCAAATACAATTATACAAGGCGTGACAGTCTGTCCAAGACAATTATACAAGGCGTGACAGTCTGTCCAAGACAATTATACAAGGCGTGACAGCCTGTCCAAGACCATTCTACAAGGCACTACAGCCTTCCAAGACAATTCTACAAGGCGTGACAGCCGTCCAAAACAGTTCTACGAGGCGCGATAGACTGTCCAAGATAATTCTACAAGGCGTGACAGTCTGTCCTAGACAATACTACAATGCGTGACAGCCTGTCCAAGACAATTCTATAACGCGTGACAGATTTCCAAGACAATTATCAAGGCATGACAGCCTGTCCAAGACAATTCTACAAGGCGTGACATCCTGTCCAAAATAATTCTACGAGACGCGATAGCCTGTCGAAGACAATTCACAATTCTACAAGAAGTGACAGGCTGTCCAAGACAACCCTATAAGGCGTGACAGCCTTCAAAGACAATTCTGCACTGTACGACAGCCTGTTTAAGGCACTTCTACCAGGCATGACAACCTGTCCATGACTATTCTACAAGGCATGACAGTCTGTTCAAGACAGTTCAACAATGCGTGGCTGTCTGTTCAAGACAATTCTACAAGGCAAATTGGAAGGTAGACGTCGACGTAGCCGACTATGAAAGGACTGGTCTAAACATAAATAAGAATGTTAGATCTGAGCAGAAAGGCTGCAGCTAGAGTTGACTTGAAAATATGTTAACCTGTACCCTGTTCTGTGCCCACCATAGATAAAATTGTGTTGATACAATTCACTACGTTTTTCTATGTATTGTAAAGTTATATAAAATAAATACAGTTGAACTTCGATAACTCGTACTTCAAGGGACCATACACATTATTAGTTCGAAATAACAGAAATTCGAGTCATCTGATATCTAATCTGAACAATTTCTCAAGATCACAGCTTAATACAGGTCTAAAGTAATGCTTGAAAGCTCCTGTAGAAGCTTTTAGCATTACTTTAGACCTGTATTAAGCTGTCAGGTGTGTTTCTAGATATATGTAGCGTTACATTTTAGAGCAATTGTGTATTGTAAGTTTTAGAAAGACTGAACTTTTTGTTCAATCCGAGTTCGAGATATCGAAATCCAAGTGTATGTTGAAACTAATCCTTACCCAGCTGTGAAAATATAGTGCAATTTAACCCTTTCTCTCATTTAAACGCATTTCCATGCATTTTGCAAACAGAGAATACCTAGATCAGACGGTCTATAGGAGCCGTCTGATCAGAGTCTACTCAGTTTGCACATGAAATTATAATAGATCAGGCTCTTTGGTGTCTACCAATACCAAAAAAACACTTTTATACATATGCCTTTGTGAAAAAAAACCAGCTAATGAATATGCATAACGTCATTATTTCTTACATGAATATTAAACAGGGAAAGAGTTAACACTTTCTATTCGAACAAGTTTTTGAGAAACTGTTCGCCGAGTGTCAAACTGACTTGATGCTGATGAGACACTGACAATGTTTGTAGACGAGCATTGCTGATGAGACACTGACAATGTTTGTAGACGAACATTGCTGATGAGACACTGACACTGTTTGTAGACGAACATTGCTGATGAGACACTGACAATGTTTGTAGACGAACATTGCTGATGAGACACTGACAATGTTTGTAGACGAACATTGCTGATGAGACACTGACAATGTTTGTAGACGAACATTGCTAATGAGACATTGACAATGTTTGTAGACGGACATTGCTGATGAGACACTGACAATGTTTGTAGACGAACATTGCTGATGAGACACTGACAATGTTTGTAGACGAACATTGCTGATGAGACACTGACACTGTTTGTAGACGAACATTGCTGGTGAGACACTGACACTGTTTGTAGACGAACATTGCTGATGAGAAACTGACAATGTTTGTAGACGAACATTGCTGATGAGGCACTGACAATGTTTGTAGACGGACATTGCTGATGAGACACTGACAATGTTTGTAGACGGACATTGCTGGTGAGACACTGACAATGTTTGCAGACGAACATTGCTGATGAGGCACTGGCAATGTTTGTTGACGAACATTGCTAGTGAGACACTGACAATGTTTGTAGACGAACATTGATGATGGAATATACACATTAGGGACACTAAGCACTGCATAACTAATATTATCGGGTCCCGATTTCACAGTTACTGATCTGGATTAGGCATTGTACTTAACCTTTAAAATATATATTATAGATGCTACCTACATAAATATAGATGTACAATCCTAAAGTTAACTATATACTATGCTAATTCGATAAGACTTATCGATTTGGTTATAAACATTGTCCCAATTATTGTTACAGACATTTCTTGGTCTAGTTAGTGATTGTGCAGTCGGGTCCAAGTCATGTCGATTAATCTTTCTTCTAAGGAAAGTACATGTGCCTCTCTCTTTCTTCTAAGGAAAGTACATGTAAGAGTCATGTATGAAACACACAACCGCCCAAACAGCACCACGACAATGATACAGTGTCAACAGTCTCTTATCTGTTTTCAAGCTATACATAAATACTTGAATTGCTCTGATCTAATATTTCAACCACTAAGGGCCTTTTTCAAAGATTATCATGTCAAAATACACGTCACATTTTTGTTACATGCATTCAGCCATAAAATCAAAGAGAATAATTCTGTGGCTGAATGCATGTAACAAAAACGTGACGTGTATTTTGACATGATTTCTTTGAAAAAGTCCCTTAGTGGTCGAAATATTAGATCAGAGCAATTCAAGTATTTATGTATTATATTAATTTCCTATTTTGGAATATTTTCTTTATTGTGTTTTCAAGCTGTTATGACATTTCAGCTGAGGAATATTAACAGTTTAAGTTGTACAGAAAAATCCATATATGGCGACCACTTAAAGAATAGATGTGTGTCTTTAAGAGCATATGATATCTTAATGCAAGACGAACGTTATGCAGAAAATTCCTGTAGAAGCTGCATAACTTTCGTTCGTCCCGCATTAACCAATTAAAAGAACTATGACGCTGGGTCTTTAAAGCAAGTGGTACCTTATGCCTGGCGTCCACTAGAGCGCCGAAGCCTTGCCGAAGGGTTGCCGAATAAATTTTGCTCGATTCGGGAACCATTCGGGATCAGCTTTGTATTCGGGGTCATTCGGCATGTATTCCGCAAGTATTCGGGAAGTGGCTTACGAAGCGTTGCGGAACAGACGCCGAAGTGATGCAGAATCATGCCGAAACCTTGAGGATAACCTCCCGAATGCTTCCGGAATGGTTTCCGATCGTGCGGAAAGGTTGCGGAACCGTTGCAGAACATGCCGAAGGGATGCCGAATCGTTGCAGAAATAAGGCCGAAGGGTTGCCGAATTGAGAGTCTGGGAATATAACGATGTCGCATTTTTGTGTTTTGGAATGGAAAAGATGTCTCGTTGGAGTGGAAAATATGCCCCCCCACCCACACACTTATATCTATCATTCGGATGGAGCGGATGGTTACCTCCGGCTCCCAAAACCTAATGGGTAGTGGATCGGAGTACATGGCACCATTATCATGTAATAAATACTGACAGTTCCTTTACGTCCGGATGAACCTTCTTATGCTTGCTTTATTTTAATACATGTACCCTTTTTAAACTGTATCTATTACCTTCTTCTCCTCTCCATGCATGATGTCGTACTATTTCAATTTATGTTACTGGGGATTGCTTAAAAACCTCTCATAATTAATTGAGAAAGATTCATTTTCTATGTCAGTTCTTAACGACTATTACTCATGTATGTCTTATTTCCATTTCATATCTTAATTTGCATCTAAAGATAGTTCTTAGGCTTCTATAGTACAAGTATAGATCCACTTACACATATCCATACTATATGCACACAGCCTTATACTACAAAATAAGTAAGTGTGTACATGAGAATTAATGTAAATAAATATTGACATTTATTTATTACAGCTATAGATGTGTTGCAAAATAACAAACTCTATGGACCCTTTTTGGGTGGGTCAAATACGAATCCCTTTTTCAAAATCTCCACTGTTTGCAAAAGACAAATACACTCTTTGCAAATATACTACTTATAAAGGACACACACACACATCTATATATTAATATTAATACAAACTCTGTAGACCCTGTTTGGGTGGGGCTCAAATACACTCTTAGCAAGTATTTGTGAAGAGCACACACAAACGTACGCACACACATACATCTACATATAAATGATTCCCTCTCATGTGTTTTATTTGTTTTTTGTTAAAACAAAAACATAATTACGAGTAGGCCTATAAGGGATTGATTATATACATGCTATTTTAAGCTATTTATAATAGGTAGCAAAATGAGATGTGTTATATTTTATAGCTATTCCTGTTCTTTATACAATGCATTTTATCCATAGGTAGTTAGTAATGGAATGTATTTTGTTAAGAAGCTATTGTTTTAGTCGATAAATAACTTCTAGCTTATGGTAAATAAGCTGTTTTGTAACATCCGCTTATAAGTAAAGTTTCTTGTATATTGTATTTTATATCTCGAAATCCTGTTCTTTTACAGATATAAGTTTTGCTGACATCAGCATCTTCTGAGACTATTCAAGCCCCAGTTTCACGAACATTCTTAAGTAATAACTTAGCTAAGCCTGTTACTTAAAAATATACCAGAGCATAAATTTTCATAAATTAGTGTTTATTTTGTAAACTCAAATTGTAAGACGTTTGTTTAATTGTCATTTAAAGAATACATATTGTATTTGATAATAATTGAGGGTAATCTAAATCAAAAACAGTATTTAATAATGTGTAACAGACTGGATTTAATTAGATAGTGCATAAACTGTTATTTTCTGTTTAAAAATATAACATAATGTCTATAAGGATTTTGCTTAGATAAAAATACTTCATATTAAGTATATGAATTGTTCATAATACATTCGGCATGTCTTCCGCGTGGGTTCGGGAACCCTTCCGCGTCTTCGGGAAGCATTCGGGAAGCCTTCGGGAAGCATTCTGCATCGATTCGGCATCATTCTTGAACCGCTCGGGGTGGATAGGAGATCCCAAAGCCTTGCAGAATGACCCCGAATCTACCCCGAAGCCACCGCGAAGGGTTCCCGAACGTCCCGAAGGGTTCCAGAAGGGTTCCAGAAGGTCCCGAAGCCTTCCCGAATAAAAGATTCGGCGTCCAAATTTTAAAACTTTTAAAACTTGGATGCCGAATCTTTTTCGATCCCGATCAGTCCCCGAATCACCCAGAATGGTTCCCGAAGGGTTCAAGAATGACGCGGAAGGGTTCCCGAACATCCCGAAGGCATGCCGAATCATCCAGAATCTGCGATATCCACATTCGGGAACCCTTCGGGAACCATTCGGCGTCCTAGTGGACGCCTGGTCTAAATGCAGATCGAAAGTAATGCAGAAAGTTCCCATAGGAGCTTTCTGCATTACTTTTGCCCTGCTTTAAGTAACCATTCAGTAACATTATGCAACCATGTGTTGTTTAAGACTCCTATCTTCAATCAATTAATGGTCGCTTATCCCTTTCCCTCATATAAACGTGTTTTGACGCATTTACAAACAGAGAAGACCCAGATCAGACGGCTCCTAGAGGAGTCTTCTGATCAGAGTCTGCTCTGTTTGGTAATGGGATTTTAAAGGTCTGTTTCTTTTATTTCTAAAATGGTTCCACCTACCACAGTTCATTATAAATATAAACTATGAATATTCAGTAGGTTGGAATAAATATACAACATGCAAATGGTTAAGACAGACTCTGTGGTAATCCGAATAAAGCAATTAATGCTACTTGAACACAACTAACTTAATTCCCTCGTTCTGTTTGATCTTCATATCTCACTGTGGAACTGACAGTGACAATAATGATGTAAGGAATGCGCCTCTACATAAAAAGAGTTCCTTTTAGATTAAGTGTTTTCTATGGTGGCGTATTTATGCCACCACTTACGTTACCTACCTAGATTAGCTTTTGTTAATTGTTTCGCGCTATTCATAGTGTTTTACATAGATACACTCCCATTAATAATCAGCATGTGAAAAGTCGAACACGTTCATGAAATTCTGAGATAATTATATTAACCCTGTACCTGATAGAGATTACGTTTACACTCCTTTGCAAACAGTGTAGACCCAGATCAGACAGCTCCTGTAGCTACCATCTGATCAGGGTCTGCTCTGTTTGCTTATGGAACTATATAGATTCTATAGTTTCTGTCATAGCCAAATACCCATGTATCCATATACAAGTCTAAACATTCGGCTAGTTATGCCTAGTTTACATTTGCCCTGCGATGAGTTTACGGCGCCGGTAGACTCGCTGTAAGGTAATTTCCGCACGGAGGCATACGGTCGCCTTTCGATTTTCTAACGGATTCCCGGGCGCCGTAGCCTCTGCGATTTGTCATAAAAAAAAGTTACCGTATATATATTTTCAAACATCGCAAGCCCGCAGCCCGTAAACACGTGGTTACAGGCATCGGAGGCCGCACGGGCAGCGTGCGGAGGCCGCGCGAGGATCGTGCGGAAAGCAACCGATATTCGGTGAACATGTAGCCAAACAAATCGTACAGCGACCGTATGGTCATCGCATGATCACCGCAAGGCTGCCGCTCGATGTCCGTGCGATACCCGTGAAATTGTACACACATCACACGGTCATCCTGCGGCAACGTCACGGCGACCGCACGATGATCGTGCGGCGATTTTGAGATTTCTGATGGGTGCATATTTATTTGACATTTCCCGCATTAATAGTTTGTCTATCTATAGAACATGGAACAACCCCGCTTGTCTCCGTACGGGCTCCACACAGGCTCCGTACCATTGCCTTATCCAAGCGAAGACAGCGCGGTGACTGTACGGAAACGACACGATCACCGTACGGTCGCCGCTCAGTCATCGTACGGATAAACCCCGATCAGTATACACAAATAACCGTTCGATGATCATAGACAATGTAAAAATAAACATCACAGCCCGTAGACTTCTACGATGCAAAAAAAAATATATCGTAAGAAAATCGCATACAAAGAAGTCGTACGGCCGCCGTGACAAATGTAAACTAGGCATTACTATTCATAATGTCATTATCTACATGAATATTCATTAAGAAAGAGTAATTTGAAAAGTTCCTAGTTGGTGCATTTTATTGTCATAGCCACTTAACAACATCACGAAACCTGATTATTGACCAGAAATGCTTCGAGTTACCAGTTATGCTAACCCTTTCCCTCCTACAAACGTCTTTTCACGTATTTGCAAACATAGTAGATCTAGACCCAAATCAAACGGCTCCTGCAGGGACCGTCTGATCAAGGTCTGCTCTGGTTGCTTATGGAACTACACTGTATACAGATGAACTTTGATATCTCAAACTCGGATACCTCGAACTTCGGGGTAACTCGAACAAAAAGTTCAGTCCTTGAAAAACTTACAATACAGAATAGCTCTGAAATGTATCGCTACAGATATCTAGAAACACATGTGACAGCTTTATACAGGTCTAAAGAAATGCTGAAAGCTCCTGCAGGAGCTTTCAGCATTTCTTAAGACCTGTATTAAGTAAGCTGTGCACTCCAGAATTTTTTAAGATTAGAAAACGGATAACTCGAACTTCTGTTATCTCGAACTGATTTGTATAGTCCCTTAAAGTTCGAGATATTGAAGTTCAACTAAAATGTATACATTTTATTCTTCAGTTTATGTCTAAGTTAAACTTCCTTGAAATATTAAACATTAAGCTGAATATTCATGAGGCAACCAATTTATGCAAAAATGTTCATTATTGAAAGGGTTATCTAGAAAACTAGCTGACAATACAGGACACTAGCAGAAGCTTTGTACGGTAAGATAATTATCTGGTTTCTTGACAATGTTTGACTGTTCACGTGCAAGTTTTTTTTAAAGAAATCTACCATTATTAATGCGAATGCGAGTGGTTAAAGTCGTGGCAGACATATGCCACCATAGTATGCTGTTGCGGTTTCATGAACTTCCATATTCATGTAAAGACATGAAATAAACTACAGTTGAACTTCGATATCTCGAACTCGGATAACTCGAACTTCGGGATAAATCGAACAAAACGTTCAGTCCTTCCAAAGCTTACAGTACAGAACTGCTCTAAAATGTATTGCTACATATATCTAGAAACACATGTGACAGCTTAATACATGTCTAAAGTAATGCTGAAAGCTCCTACATGAGCTTTCAGCATTATTTTAGACATGTATTAAGCTGTGACCTTGAGAAATCGTGTAGGTTATAAATTGGATGACTCGAACTCCTGTTATCTCGAACTAATCTGTACGGTCCCTTGAAGTTCGATTATCGAAGTTCAACTGTAATTGATAAAACAAGCATTATATAAATATCACATCCAATGGAGAGAGACAGCACGTGCTGTCAACCGCCTCGGTGGACATTACCAGACCGAGGGTTGACAATACGTGCTTTCTCTCTCCATAGGATGTGATATTTATTTTATTATACCGAACAGCAAATCAGTTTCGTCAACAAACATATTTATTCAATGCAACAATAAACAGTTTTAAACAAAAGTTACAGAGCTACTCGGTGCTTAAAAATCGCGGAACAGCTTCAAATTTCTATTCATGACACGTTATAAGTACTGGCGGAGACCTTTTCACTGTCCAATCTTGACAGTCTCCTCCGAAATAGTCGCATAACGCGACATTTCTCAAATATATAAACAAAAACAAATCAGTTGTCATAATGACGTTTTTTGAACAAATTGCAAGCGTTAGATGGCGCCAACCGATAACGTCATCGGATGACGTCACGTACACAATTTAATAAGCGCTCACTGGTCTAGATGTTCCGTTCCTATGGTAGCGGGAGACAGTATTTTTCCGACAGTATTTTTTTCCCGCTGGGCCTGACAGTATTTCTATGTCACGGTGGCCTATGGGAAATTAACATTGTAAATGAAATTGAGGTATAATAATATAAAATGTGATAACTTATAAAACTACTTTACAGTTTGAAAATCATTTCAATATTTTACTACCGTTTAAGCTTGCTATCACTTTTTGTAATTTTCGCTGTACAAACCATAAAATGCCCATTGAAAGTAAGCGATATTTTAATGTCGTGAGAAACCAAAGATTTTGTAGTTTATGTGATAAAAACCTAATTCGTGATGAATTTCATTATCTGTTTGAGTGTTGCTTTTTCAAAGTAGACAGAAAGAAATATTTGAATAGTACTTTCTGGAAATTTCCTAACACATTCAAGTTCAATAATCTGATGAATAGTAAATATAAATCAATATTAAAACTGTCATTGTTCTGCAAGAAAATCATTTATGTCTGTAATTCATCCTAGTATTCTCGTTCTCCCGAATTCAAAATTCAAATAGCCTACTTTATTTTGTCGATGGTTTGCAATTTAGTGTAAACTTACATTATTATTTAACCCTTCTCTTGCTGAATTTTAAAATACATTTCTCCTTCTTTACCCATGCCCTGTGGTATATTTACATATATCTTCACTGTGTACAAGTATTGCGCTGTGCAATCACTGCTGTGGAGTGCACTGGTTGCACAATCAACTTGTAAATAGTGCAGACCCTGATGAGACAGCTCCTGCAGGAGCTGTCTCATCTGGGTCTTCACTATTTACAGGTAGGTATATTGCAAGCGAAGGGTTAATTATAATTCGTCTATATTTTAGTTGATTAGTTTTGTTGTTGTTGTTTTTCATGTATTTTATATATGTATTAGCCCTTTGCTCCATAGCTTGTTTTCAGAGTATCTATGGAGTAGGGGATTAAAAACTGTTCTTCCTGTTATATAACCAATGTTGTAATGTGTCATACCCAGATTGGGCCTTGACTTATCTTAATAAACTTGTAAACTTGATGACACATAGAAAACTACCATCGATGCAATGCTATCACATATTTTCTAACTCTATAGATGTATATACACGCTGTATTGTAAAGAATCATTCCCCTGAGATGGTAGTGACCAACCCTGCTGGCTCATCGACTTATCCCGCTATCAACGACCTCGCCTGCATTGACAGATATAAAATTATAGCAGGCATATAGGAATACACAAAGGAATACCAGATACAAAAAAAATATTTATCACATTCCCCCCTAGTGACGCATTTTGGCGCCTCTGTAAAAATCACATTAGAAACCATTGTGATAAATAGAGCATTTACTATATAGAAGCAAATGCTCTATTTCTCACAATGGTTTAAAAACTACACAATTCTAAATGATTCCTTTTTGTAGTTAACCCTTTCACCGCCACAGTCGTGTAAATCCACCACGACAAATAGTGCAGACCCAGATCAGACGCCGCCTTTTCAAGGCGGCGTCTGATCAGGGACTTCACTATTTGTCTCAATCTCTAGTTCTATATATGTGCTTTATTCCTTTGAAAGTTGCATTTATTTATCTCATTTCCTTATTTTACTGAATGATTTAACAAACTTGGATTGCAGACGACAATTAGAAATTTGGCGCCGAAAGGGTTAGTTAATGCTCCTTTTCGGTAGATTAATTCAAACAGATATGGTATAAAATAGTCCAGGAGGGCATTAGTTATAGTTGTATGTTTTAAAACATATTCTAACATTAGCTAACATCTATATACTGACAAGAAGCAACAGAAGAAGAATGAGAAGAAGAAGAAGATGATGATATAAGACATGGGAGATAGCACTGAGAATTAGAGATGAGACAGAGAGGGGATAGTTAGAGATGAGAGAGAGAGAGACAGAAAGAGAGAAGAAGTATAGACTATTGATGGTGATTAGGGTACATGAAACATTATAAGCAAGGCAAAGCTCCAATATGCTATTAACCCTTTCGCTGCCAAAGTCTGCTAACTTTGTCGTCCGCTACAAAATTTTATTTTTTTGATTTTCTTCATTTTTGTTTCAAAAGCATAGTAACAGTAACAAACAGTTTGGATCCTGATGAGACGCCGAGTTACTCGGCGTCTCATCTGGATCCAAACTGTTTGCATAGGTAATGACAGATCCGGCATTGGCAGCGAAAGGGTTAAACTTCTGAGTCCCAGTTCATTTTCAAGTATCTGAATGGTCAAAATTCTTGAGAATTAACTCAGAATCAAGTAAAACGTGTTCTAACCTCGGGACAAGTCTGTCATTTTGATATGCTTAAGTGAGACCTGAAATGTCCACTGAAGGGTTTTGGTGTCACTTAGTGTCAACTACACGAACACACTTTGGCTTGCCTAATTCTCAATTGTTCTACATTTACATACGCTTCATTGATAATGAAGGATTCTCATACTTTAGATATTTATTTAACTCTTTCCTTTATATAAACACCTTTTCAAGCATCTACAGAGTAGACATTTAGGAGCCGTCTGATCAGGGTCTGGTCTGTTTGCTAATAGACATTGATAGCTCTGTTTCTTTCGTTTCTAAATCGCTATAATGTCCTACCTTCCATATTTACTCATAACGATTTTGTCCATGAGTATTCAGAAGGTATAGAAATTTGTAAAAAAAAAACATAGAAAAGAGAAATGGTTAAATTACAGAACTGTTTGTATGCTTACATTGCTTAACCCATTTGCTCCCAGTGGATTCTTCCATGCTTATATATTGGATTAGGCTATCTTTTATCTAAGGAATGTCTGGTCTAAATTTCCATTATTTTTTTGTTTTATATTGAATTTCCTATCAACAAATAGTGTAGACTCTGATCAGACGCCGCATTATGCGGCGTCTGATCAGAGTCTACACCGTTTGCCTACGTCCCATATATGGGATCGTGGGAGCAAATGGATTAATTGTTTCTTTTTGTTTGAAAGTCGCGGCAAATTGTGATCAACATCGTTTTACAGCATTGTATTTCCTCTTTTGATTTAACCCTTACCCAGTCCAATATCCACGCTAGAATTATTGAACTAATGTCATCATGAATATTTATTAGCTGATTTTTATTTTATAAAAGTAGATTTTTCAAGGGCAATGTTTGTTTTGACAACAACCGTAGAATCAGATCTATATAATATCCTAAACCAAAAAGAGCAGACCCTGATCTGGGTCTAGTCTGTTTGCAAAGGCGTAAAGCGTATTTGTGTAGCAAAGGGTAAAGACATATTCTCCTTTATTAACCCATTACCTCATAGGTTATTTTAAGATACAAACTTTTTTAATAAATCTACCGAAAAGGAGCATTAACTAGAGAAAAGGAAACTTTTAGAATTTTGTAGTTTGAAACCCTTGTGATAAATAGAGCATTTGCTCCTATAGGAGCAAATACTCTATTTATCACAATGGTTTCACAAAGTGACTTTTACAGAGTCGTCAAAAGCCGTCAATATGAGGGAATGGGTTAAGCATCAGTATTCAACCTGAAACATTCACACACATTGCTTTCAGCGTTACATACATTGTTAACCCACAGTGTTAACCTTTCGCTTGTTATTCACGTCAATATACCTACCTGTAAATAGTGATAAATGTGATAAATAAAGTTTCTTGTATCTGGTATTCCTATGTGTATTCCTATATGCCTGCTATAATTTTATATCTGTCAATGCAAGTGAGGTCGTTGATAGCGGGATTAGTCGATGAGCCAGCAGGGTTGGTCACTACCATCTCAGGGGAATGATTCTTTACAATATAAATCATTCCCCTGAGATGGTAGTGATCTATACATATATAGAGTTAGAAAATATGTGATAGCATTGCATCGACGGTAGCTTTCTATGTGTTATCAAGTTTACAAGTTTATTAAGATGAGTCAAGGCCCAATCTGGGTATGTGACACATAGAACATGTTTACAACATTGGTTATATAACAGGAAGAACAGTTTTTAACCCCCTACTCCATAGATACTCTGAAAACAAGCTATGGGGCAAAGGGCTAATACATATACATGTATATAAAAATACATGAAAAAAAAACAACTAATCAACTAAAACTATAGACAAATTATAATTAACCCTTCGCTTGCTATTCACATCAATATACCTACCTGTAAATAGTGAAGACCCAGATGAGACAGCTCCTGCAGGAGCTGTCTCATCAGGGTCTGCACTATTTACAGTTGATTGTGCAACCAGTGCACTCCACAGCAGTGATTGCACAGCGATATACTTGTACACAGTGAAGATACATGTAATTATACAACAGAGCATGGTTAAAGAAGGAGAAATGTATTTTAAAATTCAGCAAGCGAAGGGTTAACTCATCCGGCGCTAATGTCTTATCTGTGATATTACCTTCACAAACAGCTTGGATCCAGATGATACGCCGAATAACTCGGTGCCTAATCAGGATCCAAACTGTTTTTTGTTACTGCGACTTTATTATTTAAACCAAAAATGAAGAAATATATTAAAAATGAAAATTGTAGCAGACGACAAAGTTTGCAGATTACAAAATTAGGCAGCGAAAGAGTTATTATGAAAGGTTTTATACTGTTGTACAAAACTTAGTTTGACCATTTCGTTATTTGGAGGTTGAACTTCAAAGAAGCTCGTTACTAGAATAATGGATATCGAAGTGGTCACGGAATAGTGAAATTAGCTTTGAATCAACGATAAGTTAGATTTTCTGTGTCAAAAAATAACATCACTGCACAATCATAGCCTACATTGACCATTCGTTATTCGGTTGTGTGTTCGTTTGTTTGTGTTGATTAACGTCCGTTTCTGCTCACTATGGGCTAATTGGACGCCCCAGAGAGAGGGGAGAGGATACAGAGAACCCGGGCACGATGCCCTACTCTTATTATCGACTACGTTTCTCTGGTTCTTTCGGTTGATGAACAGTAGAACCTTAAGCGTTCACCAAAAAGAGGTATATTGATGGGGCTGTGAGGCATGTGGAAGCTTAATACAGGTCAAAAGTACTGCATTACGTTTGCCCTGCATTAAGCAACCATCTTATTCTTCTGAACTCATGCGTATGTTCAATAAATGAATGGCCGCTTAAGACAGGCTCTACTGTAGGTCGTTAAAGTAAAACCTCTCTATAACGGCCACTAAATTGTGTTAATTAGTGGGTATTTAGGACAGGTGGCTGCTTAAAGCAATGTGAAAGTAAAACAGAACGCTCCTATAGGTGCGCTCTGTTTTACTTTCACCTTGCTTTAAGCAACCACCTGCCTTTAACACATCATACTTGATGTAATTTAGTGGCCGTTATAGAGAGATTTTACTGTATTCGATTGATGAGCTGCAAAATGATCACGTATTGTTTATATAATCGTTGAATCGATGCTGACTTTGGGACTAAGTAAGTGTCTTCAATATAATCATTGCGAATCCTATTTGGACCATTTCTCTATTCAGAGGCTGAACTGCAAATTACAGTAAAAACCCTCTATAACGGCCACTAAATTGTGTTAAGCATTTGGTATTTAAGGCAGGTGACTGCTTAAAGGAAGGTGAAAGTAAAACAGAACGCTCCTACAGTTTTCTTCAATACTTTAATTTGTAACAGTTACAATAACCCCCACACGAATTAACACTTTTACATCGGCGAAGCTTTTAATATCAAACATATTATATAAACATGTATATGAAATATTTGTCTTTTCCATGGGTTTTTTCCATATACTGCTTTTCCATATACATGTATGAACAAATTAAATCTGGATTTTGGGGCACATTTTAATAGGTTTGTAAGTACAGCCTGTAAATGCCATGTTTTATTTCTCCTTTGCTGTTATCCAACTCTATTTGCACCCTTTGATGCTTTGCATTAATGGTTTTCTTGTGTAAGCTTTGACTATTCCATGATTTGGGTCAATAGTGCTGATAATATAATTACTAAATGTACGCATTTACAGCTCATTTGACTAGTTCGATATTCGGAAGCTGTACTGCGAAATATCTCATTAATATTCAGATGAGACCAACAAGGCTGATTATCGTTATCGGTATTGGATAACAAATATTAAAAGTACAAGAGAATGAGTCATGCAGGAAACACCACATACAGAACAAACAGCCGCCCGAACAGCAACACAAGGAAACAGCAAATGTACATAACTATAAAAACATCAAGAGACGCACAAAGACAAAACAAACATACAATAGGGGGAAGAAGGAAGTACCGCCTTGAAACGGTCAGTGACAAAAGTCACTTTGCATTGGTACTACAATAAAACCTCTCTATAACGGCCACTAAATTGTGTTAATTAGTTGGTACATAGGGAAAGTGGCTACTTAAAGCAAGGTGAAAGTAAATCAGAACGCTCCTATAGGAGCGTTCTGTTTTTCTTTCACCTTGCTTTAAACAGCCACCTGCCTTTAACACAAAATACTTGATGTAATTTAGTTGCCGGTATACAGAGGTTTTACTGTATGTCCAAACTATTATTTTGTGCTGTTTTGACTGTAGTCTGTATTTTGTTTTTCACATCACGCACGAAGGACAAACTGCGAACTGCGACTTTGGCAACAAACATAACACCAAGTCAACAGATGGAGGTGCGTACTCAAATTCTAAAATCTTCATTTCTCCACCAAACCCTATGTTGTGACCACTCTTTAGAATCGTCTCCTCTCCTCTAACATAGGAGTTAGTTGAGAAATAAAGAAGTTATTTTTGAAAATGTTTTACCTCTGTAACGCTGCCTACCATCACTCGAAAAGTCAAAATCCATTAATTGCTACGAATCTTTAATATTGACTACTAATACCTGTTATGCATTTTTCTGTATTAATTTGACTAAATGTAAAAAAAGAATTCGATGTAAGAACATTTATTTGATA